>VSDK01003196.1:44584-71031 GCA_009767595.1 Symbiodinium kawagutii | reverse complement strand
CGGGGCGCCGCTGCGCGGCGCCCCTCTTGTCACTCCTCGGTCAAGCTCTCGCCGTGCAACCATGAATGGTGGACTGGGTCAAAAGCCATGCTAGGAGACAGTTTCCTCTTTTCAGAAAGCTTGCCCATGGCAGAACATGGTCCGGTCTTGGAACATTGCTTGGAACTGCAGTGAAAATGCCATGCGACAAACCTTTCGGCACCGCGGGAAAGACTGGAAAATTGTGCCCATACGCAGGTAAAATGACAATTTCTCCATCAATCACAACCACAGTTATAAAAATTTGAAAAAATCCATACATGCATTTCCCAATGTAATACCGTTGATTCCGGGCAAACGTCAGCCCCCTAGCGTCCTCTTTAATTCTCAGAAAATACATGCACAAGTAAACCAAGCCCGGCGAGAAGAGAAGCACTTGCATGTGTATCTATGTAAGCAGGCCCGCGGTCGGAGACCCGCGCAGGACATTGGCTTGCTTGGCTGGTGCAGTTGGGTCGTCACGGTTGACTCTGGATCCATCCTCCTGGATGGTGAGGAGGGTATACACCTGTCATTGGCACCGATGTTCTTGCTAATAATCAGGTAGAGCTCAGAGATGGTTAATGATTCTCAAGAATCAGCCGAGTTATAATCAAATCTAGGGTGTCATATATGTCAGATAGATTCAGATAGGTGATAATAGCCATAGGGCCATAGTGATACCCAATAGTGATTAGACTTTGACACCCATGACAACCATCACAACCACTGGTGATGGGTATAACCATGGTGTCATATGGGTGGGACCCGTTCGGATTTCCGGCGCTCCGTCGCACCCCAACTGTGAGCCTGAGGACGGTCAGACCACTGCTCTCACTGAGCGGAGCGTGCAAGCAATTGCTTCACAAGGCAGGGGACCTGGCGGTCCTGGGGGCCCTGGCGGTGCTGGGGGCCCTGCAATGATCCATAGATTCAACCCATTGAAAGTGTCAGGAAAAGCCCAGAAATGCTTGTGAATAGCCACCCCTTTGATATTTTCTTGTTGCCCGCACCGAATCCTATGAATGACTTTCCATTCGGCATCCTGTTTGGGCTCCATGGATGTTGATACAGCCACTTCAGAGGTGACATTTGCTCACGGAAGGACAGATGTTCATGAACAAATGGCTAAGCTGGTCAGCTGGCGTCAGCTGAGCAACTACTAGTCGGTGCTACACAATGATCAGCCTCACAAATAGATATTACCAGTGCTAGCTAGGGCAGGGCGACCTGACAGCGATGCAGAGAGTGTTAGCCACCTTTGTCATGCTTATTGAATGTTATTTCGCCCCTCATCTCCGTGTTGATACCTAACTTGAGCTCAAACATTGCGATCATTGCGAAAATAACTTTCCAACCGCGTTGCAGCAGTTTCGTTATAGTATTTCACAGGCAGCTTTGACAAGAATTAACCATTTGTAACCCACTAACCATTCTTATCCATGATTGATGGTTAACTGCTTGACCCAGCTTGCCTCTTGGCAAAGCTGCCACTAGAATGAACTCATTAACCACTGACCTCGGGCATTGCACATCCCCAGGGCCGCCAGGCCACGGCTGTTGCGATGGCCCCTTCCACTTGACGACCATCGGCGACGGCGAGGGCGGCGAGTCCAGTCGATCCATCGGCCCACTGCACGGGCGAATCCAGCTGCGAAGGATTGAGATGCCACCGAGGCGGTGGACCTGGTGGAAGTTGGATGAAGTTGATGGTAATGTTAATGTTAATGGTAACCCAGGATAAATATAAACCTTTGGTTTATGAAAATAGGGGCTATCCGCCAAAAGTTTAAGGTGATTAACTTTATGTTGATGAACATATTAACTTGATTGACTTCAAGTTGATGAACTTCATAGAGTTTATGATAGCCATTGTAAGGAACATGGTGAAAAGGATGTTGATGTTAGCTCAAGAATGAATCATGAATGGTTGAGAATGTGAAAGGCTATGGTGATTGAGAAGGTTCAAGAATGTTGAGAAAAGGATAGGGAAGATTTTTGATCGTTGGACATAGAAGTGTTCTAATTCATCCGGCTGTGTTCAGTTCGACCAATTCCTCCACCAGCCGAAGAGTTTCAATGAGATAAAACACCCCGCATACTGGTACAGCATTTAGTCAGCATGTGGATAGTGGATGGTTGATTTTCACACCATTCGTTGGTGACTACTTTGGCAAGGTTTTTGCTGGTCCCTCTGTTATTTTCTCGCAGTTCCTCCCTTGCTCACAAGTACAGCTGGGAGTGTTGACTACTGGAACTTCGCAGCCTAGACATTACTATGTCACATCACTGGTTGACAACCAGTTGCTTGACTGCTATCAGCTTTCAAGATGATCTTAGTTGTGCCATCCCGCTTCGCGGCCTTCACAATGCCTACGGTTATGGTTGAGGTTGAGCCGCCATGTGAGCCAAGCATCCCCGGGCTTGGCACTCATGCCGCACCGTTGCGTGCCAGGCGGGATAAGGTGCATGAGCATTTGCTGAGTGAAAGCTCGTGGCATGAGTCCGCCGGGGCCCGCCCCATGAGGTGAGCGAAGGTAAGGTGAAGAATACGAGAATACTCTGGTGAATATGATGGTTTCTCAAGCCATAGGGGATACAACCATTAATGGCGAATAATAGGGGATGATAAACCAACAATTTAAGGGGATATGCCAACCCCTGTGGCGGTTTCTCAAGCCACAGGGAAGCCCCAAAAATGGCTGGTTGATGATTGGAAATGATTAACGCTGGATGATTTGGGGGTGCCCCTATTTCGAGACAATGGTAATGACGGTTCAGGGTTAGCCCATGCTTGATGTTGGCTGATGATTCAGAACTGATTCATGGTGATGATTAGATATGACCTGACCAATGGCTCATGGTAAGCCGCATGGTTAACAGCACGGGTACCGACAAACAGTAATCAGTCGGTGGGGAGTTGCTGGCCAGTCCGGTTGATCAGCTGGTTAGACGCAATTGCCAAGTACCACTAGCAGCTTGACGTCACCCCTAAGCCCTAAGCGACTATCACTACTGATGCAGCAGCGAAGAAAACGCAATTTCACTTGTCCACCCACATTAGAAGTAGGCCTGGCGACCTTGGATAGAACAGTCATCGTTTCTGTTATGGGTGCTTAGTGAACTATGGCACCATAGCGATGCACTGTCCCGCGCTTCCAGTCACTGCAATGGTATTACAAGCCCAAGCACAAGGAGCGGTCATTCACCAACTGATTCCCCAGCCCTTAAATTTCCGAATCATCGGTGATCATAGTACAATGCTCACCAGAACATTTGGAAGGGAGCTCTTGGCATAGCTGACCTATGGTTCCAAAGCTGGGTTCATGAGCTGCTGGTTCAACGGTACACTCAGGGCTATGGTTGAGCCATGGCACCATCATTGACTGTGGTGAGGTGTGTCCTCATGGGTTTCAGTTGGAGTCCAAAGTGCCTCCAAGCTCCCTGGCATTGCCAGGAAACTAATTGCTCTATGCTTCCAGTTGCCAGTATGGTAGGTAACCAACTCCAGTTACAACAATGGTAGGAACCAGCTGCTTACAGTACCTACTGTTTCAGAGTAACTGGAAGCATAGGGTATCGTTTAAGCAGTGGAAAAATATGAGAAAATTGAATCGAACATACTGCAACCAAGTCCCTGACAGGTCTACTGCACCGTGCGGTGTAGCTTCGATGCCGCCCTGGTCACACAGTCTACAAATTCACTGCTGTGCCAACCTTTTGCCTTGCTAAGAGCCCAGAGCCACGCCTGATGAGAGGTGGAGAATATCGCATGGTTCTTTGCTGGATTACTTACGGCTGGGTTTCCACAACCCACCAGCACATGCATCATGATCATTTACTCAGGTAAAACTGGTTGCACCACCAAACCCCAGGAGAAGGATGGTTTAATAGATTTCAATATTTTGACCGGCCACGCATCTCCCATCTTCCATCCTGAAAACCAAACCCGTTGAACCTTCGTTGGTTTTAAAAGCCAAGGTTTCCCACCTGTTTGGGTTTCGTCCCGCCCCGCAGCCTGCGTGAAAGTCCGGTAATGGTAGTCACCACCGGTCGCAACCACATGGTCATGACACTGATATAGAAATGTTTCCCAACCTGGTAGGTCAACTTGTTCAATGGAAAATTGAAGATGATCCAAATGTTGGTGGTTGCAATTGTTTGTTGAGAATGCGCTGTGTCTTTTTCGCGGGCTTTCTCTCGCAATCTTGGCTTGCAGCTTTCAACAAGCAGTGCAGGGTACATGACCAGTACCGCTACACCTATGCTTGCCGCACGTGACCAAGTTGAATGAACTATGATGCAAGATCCAGGGGCCTAACCCGTGAAACATAAATCGATTGACGACCCGAACCCACTTCAAATCACACAGCCAGAAATTGAGCCCACACGATGGCCCATCCCAGCACGGTGGATCAATACAATCACATGCAATCACCAATTTGTTGTTTCTGTACTTTTTTGTTCTGCAATCATCATTGCATATCCTTGCTACATTGTTTTGCGGGTGGAGTCGCTCGCAAGAGCTGCTACTCTCCTGGAAAGTTTTGCTTCGAATCGACAAACTATGACAAGTCAACATTTTTGAACTGGCAAATTATCCGCAGTATGGTGTAGACATTGTTTTTTCATTTTTGAATCAGCAACTACTATAGATGGCTCACAATCATCTCATACCATGCGGAGGATAAAAGAAGTGGAACATTCAATCAACAACAACAAGAGAGGAACATCAATCAACTGGAACATTCAACAACCGCACAAAATCTCTGTAGAGTGTTCCACTTCCACGATTAGCTTTCCACCCTGGCTGCCCAGATGGCCAAGCCATGAGCTCCTTGGTTGAAGGCGTTAACCAGAAATCTCAAACGTTAGTACAGCTGTAGGGCATCGAACCCCAGCACGCAAATGGCCCTGAAACAACGGAGGTATAGCCTAGCTGCAAGATCCATATCAAACAGCCACCCATGTATCTTTGGAACAAATCACCAGCTGGTTGAAGAAAATTGGGGGTAGTTCATTGATATTGTTCTCCCATCACATAGCTGGAGAGTTCAAAGTCGGCATAAAAGGGGCGCTGCGAGAGCTATATAATAGGCAATGTCAAATAATCAAATGCTGGTTCGTGTGCTGATCGGGATTGTACCCTTTGTTTGTTGGCTGCTGCTGTACAACATCGCGGGCGGCACATTTGCTTCAGTAGAAACCACACACAGACCTTGGTGTTTTCAGTTGTTTGGTCACGGAACGAAGTCAGAACATTGGGTACTTTGGTCAATACTGCCCTACCAGCCAATACACATGACAGATAAAATGATGCAGCGGCCATGCATGGGTTCCCACAAAGAAGAATTGGTCTACTGAATGCAGCTGAGCTCATCATTCCAAGGGATTGTAGGTGAGACATGGCGACGCCCTCAAAGCTGTACTCCCCGAAAAGCGATGCGCTTATGAAGGCGTGAAACACTACCCCCTCCATTCATAAGGCCACAACATAAATATATCTATTTCAGGGGGGATCACCTTGGAAGGGTTTACCCATCAATCCCATGCTTAATAGTTGACAATCATTGATAGTACTCAGATACTCCACGTATGGTACATTCACCTATATCTGGGCAATTTGATATGCAAATGGCAAATACATCATACATGAAGAATCTGGCTTACAGTTCGGGGTATCCCCATACCGCCCTTCTAATGGCTGAAGTGAGGAAGCGAGCGACCAGGAGTGGTGTAAGCAGGTGTATAACCAAACGATGGGAAGCCATGATGTAACCAAATGAACCACCAAATGAATAACAAAATGTACAGCATAACCAAATGCATCACCAAATGTATCACCACATGTATAACCAAATGTATAATAACCAAATGTGTCACCAAATGTGTCACCAAAGTGTTGCCTAAATGTGGCTGAGGTTCTCAATCCTTTCGGGACCTGGGCGGCAACACCTTGGCAGCGGCTATTGCTGGTTGTTGCCAGCCGGTACCTGGGCGAGCTGGAGATTCACCAAGGTACCTAGGGGATCTGGGTTGGGAAATCCAGTCCCAGCTGTTGTCCCAGAAATGGGCCATGGGAAAACCCTACAGGAACTTCCTATCATATCATGACCCAGCTGATATAGGGGATAAGCATCATAGGGTATATAACATGGTCATCATAGGGATGATCACCACAGATACAGCTGGATATCATATACCATTGATAAGCATCATAGGGCATATAACGACTATTGATGAATTGATGCTAAACCATGGTCATCAACCAATCCGTTGCCTTTCCTTGCGCTGCATTGGGGGGTCTGTTCCTCGCCATGGGGTGGCACGTTGGATGCGGCCCCCTGCCAGCTGAGGCCATTTTTAATCCCATGGACTGCTTGCGAATCCGTTGGCAGGTGGGGATCCTGGGTGAGCCACTGAGAGCGGAGGATGATGTCTCCCACCAGCCTCCCTGCTGGATGGGGAGCTGCTGAGCTCCTGAAACCATGGGATATGACGTGGGGGTTTATTGAAACCATTGGATATGAAACCATTGGATTCAAAACATTGGATTGAAAAAGGAAACCATTGGATTGAAAAGTTTATCTAGAAACATTGGATATGAAACCATTGGATTCAAAAAGGAACCATTGGGATTGATGTTTCTAGATCGGTGTTCTTCTTTCCGTTCTTCATACAGGACGTGATAGATTTTGGACCCCGAAAAACAGACGGTTCAGACTGCATAGTAGGGACGTGCATTTTAAGTAGATATTTGCTAATTAATCATTGTTCCGACCATGAATCATTATATGAGTTCTAATCATTTGTAATCATCATGTCATCGGCAATGATACCACCCATCATGATCTTTATTCCTAATATTTCCTAATATTCATTATAGCGAACTACTATTACCATTCGTTTCTATCGCTACACGACTGTAACTCAAGTGATTACTATCATGAGGAATCAATCTTACTAGTGGGTGTTTCTCAAAATAGGGATGCCTCCAAATCGGCTTTAGTGAAATGCATTGATATAGTATTGAGCCATCCATTTTGGGGGGTCCCATATTTATTGAGGTCCCAAATATTTATTGACGCACGTCAATTGGGCTAATTGTTGGTTGTTGTCCCCTAGTATTAGCCATGATATAACTCTTATCAACCATTAGTTTCTTCACCTTGGTTGTTTGTTGGTTAAGAAATCAACCCCGACTATTACTAACCCTTGTCGTTCAATGTGAAACAATTATTAGGGTAATGATATCAGCGTTACCCCCGGGTAATATGGCTCATTGTTGGCTGTTACACCTCATTAGAAATTAGCTGCTCTACATTGGTTGTTTCTTGGTTGTTAATTGCGACTGCAGGTAAGTTAGTACACCCTTGTCAAACCTTATCAATGTTTATTATTGTTGTTAGTTATCAGTTTCTAAACATTGGTTCTCTCCAACTAGCGTTGAACACTAATGTTGGAGACAATCATTATCATTATAGCTATTAATCAAGTCTTTTTAATCATTATACATCATAATTCTGATGGCTCAAAATAAATCATGATAGATCATTACCAAGAATCATTACAAACCATTATCATAGAGTATTTGTTGGCTAAGGGGTTCTTAGCCAACTGCGAACCATCAACCAACAATTGTTCATCATTACCTGTTTTAGTAATGATCAACTGGACCAACAATTTCTCATCATTACCGATTCTTGTAACGATCAACTGAACTAACAATATTTCATCATTGCCAACAATTTGACCAACAATTGACCAACAATTTTTCATCATTACCAAAATCTTTGCTAATTGACTGAATCATCACTGGTCAACTGACCAACTGAATCAATTTATGTTGGTCAATTGGTTCATCATTGACCTTTTGAACCAATTTGTTCATCATTACCAAAAATTGTTTGGTGAATCTGTTTCATTACCAACAATTGACCAAATTGGCTCATCATTGACAATTTTTTCGTCATTACCAAAATCTTTGATACATTGACCACCAATTTTTGTTGCTTCAGACTCATCACCTCCAGCGCTGCGCAGGTCTCCAGTGGTGCAGGTGATCACTTCGCTTCCTTCGCTGCGCGGGTGCTGCGCGAGGAAGGGCTGTGGAAGGGCCTGTGGCTCCTGGGGCTCCCGATGAACATGTCACCTGGTTGGATGTCAGTGGTGGGGGGCTGACTGGTTGGTGGTTTTTAGGGGGGTATCTAAGGGTTATAGCCACTAATGATGAGTGGTTTATAGCGAGCATTGAGAGAGTGAGCATTGAAGGGTTGTAACATGTTGTAATTAATCACATTTAATCACTAATGATGATCTTTAATGGGGGATGATAAGCAGCAATAATGGTCAATAATAAGGTTTTTTGTGGTGTTTATAGTGGTTCTAGTAGGGGGAGGGATGAGGGATGGACTACTTGGATGACGGCGAACTGGCAACCAGGGCGGTACCTAGAAGTGGCTGAACTAACCACGGCGAATAACCAGTGTTTCAGTAACCATGGGGTATACCTTAGTATACAACCATACTTGGATGCTACCATCCTTAGTAACCAGTGGTTAATAACGTAATAACCAGTACACCTTAGTAACCATACTTGATACTTGGGTGTTGCCAGTCTGATTCTAAGTGGTATGTTCATCCAAGTGCGGTTGAGAGGGGCCTTTGGAGAGTTGCATGGATTCTTCGTCGCCAGGTACCGTATTGCTCCCCCCCCCGGTGAGATGGGCCACTTGATATACCAGTCGGTGTTCATGGTGCGAGTGGGGACCACGTTGCTCACACATCATCCGGATGAGATCGAGAAGGGAGATGAGTCATTTCATTTTCTTGTCGTTCCCGTTGTGAATTGCGGTATTTTGATTTGTGATCAATGACGAGAATAATTATGTATATTCTCAGTAGCTCGAGTTATGATCAAATATTTGCTGTCAACCTATATGCAAATATATAGTTTATAAACTGTATAGCTGTAACCGTATGTCACTAAGATCATGTAACATCCAATTTCCTCACCATAGAATTGCAGTTTGAGCCTCTGAGGTGTGCGGTGGCCGTCTCGCAGGGTTTGCGCATGGGCTTGTACCCCACCGCGCGGGACCGTGTCGGGAGAGGTGTGTGATTTCCTGTGGTCCAGCGCAGCAAGGCTGTTCGCAGACCTTCCAGTAAAAGCACCGTTGAGCATGACCTGCTCTCACCTTGAAGCCGCTGCCCGCCATGGCCCAGGACACCTTACAGCTCTTGGCCCCCGGAAAGGAGAAGAGCGGAGCATCCATGTTGGGTGCTGGCTTAGCTGCGGGGCACTTCGGCAGCACTGGTATGGAGGCCATGGAAATGTCGCTGGCAATCGCCCCAGCGAGGTCACTGGCATACTTCGTGGGTGCTCCCTTTTGGCTGGTGACCTGGGCCGATGGGAACCGATGCTGTGCTGGTATTCCGTGGGAGGATTGGAGGACTGCAACCTAAAATGGTCAGACAGATACCAAGTAACAACAGTATCTGGTGGGTGGTTTGATTCAAACGACAACAGTCCACATTTGATTAGATATTTCAGCTATCAATCCTTCATACTTTTGT
The DNA here is from genome assembly GCA_009767595.1 of Symbiodinium kawagutii. Taxonomy (NCBI): domain Eukaryota; class Dinophyceae; order Suessiales; family Symbiodiniaceae; genus Symbiodinium; species Symbiodinium kawagutii. The sequence goes on along the minus strand of VSDK01003196.1, from coordinate 61,437 downwards.
TACGTTTTGTTACCATACTTCTTCGTCGGCTAATTTTTCCAAAACGTATGAGTACAGATGTACTCCCAAGGGGTCATTGGGGCCTATGATCGTCCGAGGTTGGGGCTCTTTGATTGGAAAACTGGCCTTTTGCATCCATAAGTCCCGAGCTCGGGGTATCCTAAATCATAAAATGATATGAAATGATTAGGTTTATAGGGAGACTACGTATTCGCGGGTTAGATCATCTTCGGATATACCACATGGAGAGGCCCATCAGTGTCAACACGAGAGGCGTATTTTGCGTGGGTATATCCATAGATGCTGGATGTTGAACCATTATTTAAAACTAATCAGTGTGTTGACGATGGCTCATCATGGCTCATCATGGCTCATCATGGCTCATCATGGCTCATCATGGCTCATCAAGCGGCTAGTTCAGTAGTTCAGTGACTTCCATTGTTAATTCGCCTCCATTTTTCAGCAGTTCATTCACCAGCTGACGAACCACTATTTGCATGGTAATTCCACCTTATCTTCTCAACCAGTCTTTATCAACCGCTATGACTCAGCTGGCTAATGACAAACAGCTAGTGCCAAATTGTACCAATTATTTGCATTTGGCCAGCTATTGGTAGCATCACTACCAACTCATCTACTTACCACAACTAGATCGGGCGGTCAATGATCACCACCCAATGCCAACTAGCTGGTCATGAATCAGCATCACTACCAGCTCATTTACTTGCGGCTTAGTTGTGTCAGTACGCTGATTGGTAGTCATCTACTACTACAATAGGTAGCAATGATGCTGATTAGTCAACTACAGAACTACGACTCATAGCTGCCATGAGCCCTGAAAAGCCAAGAGGCAGGTTTTCCAGCCTATGACCCAGATAATGATGGTTCTTGGCGGCCAATCGTACCTCTACTGCCACTAACCATTCAAGTCCATAAGCACTATTCATTCACAATAGGAACACTACCAGTTAAGTAACCACTTGGTAGCTATCTATTGGTCAAATCCTTGGGCTTGCCTCAGCCCTTGGCACAGGTGAAGACACGACTCCAGGCAGCGAGACAGTTCATCGCAGAGCAGCAGAAGACGACGACAGTGGCCTTCGCTCAGATCTATCCAGCTGCTTGGCGTCGTTGATGGCGGGGAGGGAGCGAGGCCAGGAGCAGCCCCCAGGAGTGCTTCTGTTCACCGGTAGTCATGGCGGATCATGACCAACAATGGGGGATAGAACCAGCATGTGATCCCAATGAAGTCGTGATCTTCGTAGGGCTATTTGCTCAAGTGCTTGGTGGTTCCCAACAGAAAAAAGGCTATGATAGGATAGGGCATTTCATGGTAGGACCTTTGAATGGCTTTTGGGAGGGAGATCCAATGCCATCCCTTTTAAGGGGGATAGGAGCTACTAGGAGTGGCCACTAACCAAATGGTAGGCGTGGTCGATCAAGAGCATAGCCAACGACCATCCAACGACCATTGAGGGATGGAAACAGCCTGAAAACATTGGACCTTGTTCAGGAGTTAAATACATTGCGGCAATCTAACCAAGCAAAGGAAAACCGACCTACAAGTGGTGGATTGTCCATTGCCATGTTGGATTTTGAGAGGAAGGTTAACTGAGCTGAAAAGCTGATTGCCAATGTCAGTGATTTGCCAACCAATAATTACTTGGCCATCATCCCGCCAGCTTATGAGCTTGGGCTTTGCCAAGCTAAAGCGGGTAGCGCGATGACCAAACCAAACCTTTTGACTGCAGATCAGGTTCAAACAACAACCGCCACAGCAGCAACTACAACGATTGCATGATATCGCATGTGTTTCAAGATGTGCACGGAAGCAGGGTCCTAACCAATCAATAAAAGGATGTCAAAGGCTTGCTTGCAAACAAACGGCTTACCTGTCACAAAAGAAGGAGGGCTTCTTCATTCTGTTTCACTTCTATTTGATAACGCCCCGCCAGGATCGCTTTGGACCTGCATATTGGCAGGGCTGCAGCCCTCTGATTGCCCGAGGAGCCCTGCTCACTGCGGGGCAAATGTTCGGCACCTTGGCTGGGTCGAGGTTCCAAGTGCTGCGACTCCTTGTCTGGAAATCCACAAGTTTGGGGTAAGCCAAGTGGTGGATACCAAATGGTTCATGGACTGCCTGTTTGATGCCAATTCAACTTTTGCGGTTTGGCGTCATAGATGGTCATAGCCATTCATGGCCACTTGTCACTGTTAGTAAGTTAGCCTCACATAGTGGAGCACTTGGCGTTGCCTCACTTGGGACATCGAAGCATGGATACTGGGCGGCCCGGTCAACGAGCGAGGAGACGATTAGTTTCTTGGGATGCCCACTCTTCGGGTGTCTCTGGGGCCCTCAAGTTGCCTCACTGATTCTTTGGCTATTTGGCACTGGTTTTTTAGAGGACCTTGATTCTTTTCTGGGGTTTTTGCATCTGGTCTCCACATGCAGGAGTTTGGATAAAACTGATGTTTGACTTCGAACATGAATCACCACCTGTGTGATAATCCTTTTATTGGACACCTTAAACTTTGAGAAAGGATGAAAAAGGGACGTCCACATGAATTGCTTTTGCCATGAACACCATGCGGCATGTTTGATATGATATGCATCCTGGTAACCGGGAAGTTCAAAGTCCACCATCTATAGCTGGTTTCCCCATGAAAAATGATGACCTTTAGCTTCCACAACAACTCCAAGAGCTGAGCATGTCGCGGGCTGAGGCTATGATGGGACCAAGACCATGGCCAGAGGGTGTCTGGGCCGCAGCGGGGGGCTGCGCCTCGGGGGCTGTGAGCTCGAACCATGGTCGTTTTGATCGGGCAAAACTGCCAGTTTGAGGGGAGACCACCGTTAAATTTAGAGGATTTTGGAATATTTTGGAAGTGTTTCCGGTGTTCCTTGTTGTTTTGCCCCATGTGGTATAATTAGTTTAGTTGTCTGATGTTGTTTGTATGAACTATATCAGAATGTTCATACATTGCTACCACAATCGGAGGACTTTCTTCATAGTCCAGGGAAACCCAGTAGCGGGAAAAGCATGTTGATTCATCATAGAGCTTGAAGGTCCATGCCCCCCCATGCCCTCCTACTTGTCAGTGTCCTATTCTGTCATGTTTCCGTTGCTTAGGCTAACTGTTTCCAATTGTCATGTGATCTCATGTGTTTCTTTGCTACAATGCTGTTGGCGGCGCCCTCTCGTTATAAGTTGGCTAAGATCCGCCATTTCACCATGGTCATATCCAACATTAGCCTGATAGTTACCCTAGTTATAAGCCAACCAACAGCTAGGGGCCCGACCACCAGTTACGCCTCATCAGCATTTGTAATGTTCCATGGTCCCCCTCGGCGCCCTCCCAGGTGTGGGCTGAGCGACGCCCCAGCAGTGCATGTGGCGGCGGCCACGGTGGCAGGCTTCTGCGCTGCCAGCCTTTCGGCACCGGCAGATGCCTTGATGACGCAGACACTGGGGCCTGTTTGCAGGACCTGTGGTGATGGTTCCATGGCGCTGCTTAGGAAGTATGGTTGGTCATGGTTGGTCATGGTAAGTTGGGCATAGGTCACCATTTTGAATTAGGACAATCAGCTTATCAACTACTTACATTCACAGCTTATCAACTACTTACATTCACAGCTTATCAACTACTTACATTCACAGCTTATCAACTACTTACATTCACAGCTTATCAACTACTTACATTCACCAACAGTGGTACATTCATCATGGTGACTGACCACTTGGTGGTATGGGTGAGTGAACTCTGGCCTGTTCTACCCTGACTCCCCCATATTGATGTGGTCAAGGAATTGCGGTGCTCCTGCTGCCACACTGGTTGTTGGTGCATTTAGTCAATACATTGTCAGTACTGGGGATTCAACAGCATGGGTACTTGAAAATCCCAACAAAGGTACATGATATACGGGTCTTTGTGCACCTATTGAATGTTCAACCCCCCGTGGAGGGTGACATTGGGTTTGAAGAATGGATTTGCGCGTGCTGGCTTACGCCTTCGCTTTCTCAGCATTGGCAGCTTGAAGAGCGAGCCAGACCTGCCACCCAGCCAACAACCATGAACAAACCATTGACCAACCACCAACCGGCCACGGAAGAAATCGGGGCCATTGAACCAACCAGTAAACCAAACGAACCAACCAAACGAACCAACCAAACTAAATCAACCAAACTAACCAACCAAACCAACCAACTACTCCAACCATTGACCTTCTCATCTACCATCCATTCACCAACCATTCGCCACCAACGTTCCCAGTGCCCAGGTACCAAAGCCGGAACGGCAGGGGCGGGCTTTTCCGCTGCGCATCGGAGATGTTGCAGGAGAGAGGCGCCACGATGAAAAAATCGGCCCGGAATGGCATTTTGTATGGAAGGAAGCCATGGTTTTTCCTAAGTTTGCTAGTGGCTACCCAGGATTAATAAACCCCTGGTTGATTAATAGGGGGTATCCCCTAAAAGCCTTGGTTTTCCATTAAAATGGGAACCCCCCTAGTTAATCAACCAGGGGTTTATTAATCCTGGGTAGCCATTAGTGGTCAGCTGAGCTGCGTCAAAAACCTCCATGTATTGCAGTCAACTACGACTGAAACTCCGAAAAGGCTTGCGTAACTAAATCCCTGCAGTGCGTAAGTGTCGCGTAAGCACTGCGTAAGTGACATTTGTGCCTCACGAGGCGCAAGCTGTGCGTAACAAGAATGTTATTTCACACACACATTCCCGCGTAACAAGCGCGTAACTAACGAATACGGAAAAGGCTCCGCGTAACCCAAAAACTGAGCCGCGTAACAAATGCGTAGCTAGCCGCGTAAGCGAAAACGGATTATAGAAAAATAATAATAGGGTTTTCGACACCGCTCAGCTATCCGAGTATCGAGTTGTTTAAACTTGCAGTGGTTAGCTACGGTTATATCATCCGAGTTATATCCTGAAAAAGCCCGCCGTTCCCCCAGCATCACATCACCCATTTAGAGGCGAGGTCACCTGCGCCACCTTTAAAGCAGCTGTGGTCAGGTTTGGGCGCCTTTTTTCGGGGCTGGACTGCCAACTTCCTGAGGTGAACGGCGGGGGGCCCACATGAGATGGTAGTGATGGTGGGTGTCATGGGACAGTCGTGGTGGTTATGTGGGTGTTTCACAAGCTATAGGGGGGCCCCAGAATCAGTGATATCATTGGTTTACTACCTAAAAGAGGTCAATAAAGGATGATTTGGGGGTACCCCTATTTTGAGAAACAACCATTTACTTGTTTTTCTTTTTGGGGGGGTTTTGAATTGTAAATGAGAGTGATTTAGGTTTTATTCAGTGGTTGAGTGGTCAGTAATGAAATCATGGGTGGTTGTGTGGTGTCTTTTTTTTCAGTGGTGTTTTTTGGTAGTTATCTAGTTGTTATTGATCGTTGATGGTGGTTATTCGCAAGCCGGTAAGTCAAGTTAGTAATTAATCACCATGATGGTTATCATCCATTCATTGGTGGTTTGATTTTTTGTCCCCATGTTAGTGATTGATAGTCATTACGTTTGTATGTTTCTTTGAAGTAATGCTTAAGTTGAAACCTGGAAACCTGCCGCGCCACCGGGTTATCAATATATGCCAGTTGTCGAACGACTGACGGAGTTTACTTTGCAGTCATATCCAAAAATGCGCCTTCAGTCATATCCTTTAGTTAAACTTTGAACTAAAGCGCTCCCTCAAGAAACGGAATATCACCACCACACATAGGTATGACATGCGAGTGCCACACCCCCTCGCAGATAGGACTGCAGAAAACCTGTGAACCAAACCGGTCAAACAGGTTTTGGGAACCAATGGCCCCACCCCAAACTCCAGGAATCGATTGGTACCCCTTTTGAATTTTGTCCAGAAACTGGTCATTCAACTCCTAGTCTCAGGGAGGATCAAGCTGTCAGTTTCCAGGCACTAATCATAATCTCATAGCTTTATGATCATTTGCGAGTGTTCGCCAAGCTCTTGGTCAGCACCATCAGTATCCCTGAAAAAGAGCAACAACTACTTCCATAGTGACAATTAGATTAACATGTTCGTAGATGAACCAATCAGATGAACATGAGTCAACACCAATATCTTCAAACCAACCATCTGATTGGTTCATCAGCCATCGTTTCTTTTGTTTTTCTTTCATTTTGGTCCTTGACCCCGCCAGTGGAACGACCCTACAGGACCAACCAACCAAGCACCCACCAAGCACCAGGCTGGCCCCCACCTTCACGGTGGGTAGCCTGATCTACGAGCAGTGTCGGCTGCTACTGGGCCTGGGTTACATGACCTGATCGCTTCAAAAGATGCGTGGCAGCGGGTACGAGCCACGGGAGCGAGTACCAACGTGGATCCAGATGGTGATTAGTGGCGGTTACTGGTGGAAAGGTCAACCAATGATGGTTGATGATGTTGTGAATCTGATGCGCTCAATCATGGTTAAGAATATTTGATGGTGTTAGTGATGTTCAATGGTGAAGGGATGAGGGATGGTAGATCCTGCTCGCCCTCATGAACCACCCACACTACAGCCCACCTGGATAAGAATCCTGAATCTGTGGTCCAGGGTCCCGCAAATTCTGAATTTAAATTGGTCTAGATTTTCCACGTTCCTGGTTTGAGGGTCCGTCAATTTCTTAGCACTTTCTTAGTTTTATATTCGTGTTGTAGGGCTGACAAGTGTTATAAGAAACCTGCCTCGTTTTACGAGACCCTGGGAAATTTCTTCAACGGACCCCCTGCATTAAGAAATCGGCTGGTAAAATGAAACTCTTATACCCATATTTCTTGTACCCATGTTTTTCATTACTTAGTCATTAGCCTTAGCATGCCATGGTTGGATAGAAATTGTACTTACACAGTTTTATCAGGGCTCCGGTTGCGTAACCTTTGTAAGAATTGTGTTTCATCAGCACAGATAAGACAAGTGATATCGTTGGCCGAGTAAGGAAGCAGCATTCATTCATAGCCCATAGGGGTGGAAAGAAATCCAAGCCTCTCAAATTCTTTTAAAGAAGATTCTTATGCAGTACGTACGCTGTAGTGAAAGTGTTGGGCCCAAGGCGCCAATCCACCATGTTGATTTGAACGTCCATGTCCTATGAGCCACAGGACGCTGCGGTCCGAAACTCAAAGATCGATCCCGTTCACCTGGCCCTTGGAAAATCCAGCAATGATTGAGGGTAAGGCTGCATGTGAAACCTTGGATTTCTCCAAAGATGGCCGTATATATAATCTGACAAAACATAGTGAAGCCTTTAGGTTGTCTCCCAAACTCCAAAAGTGGCCGGGTGTGATTTTCCATTTCCGGAATTTCCAGATTTTTCGAAACATGGTGATTTTCCATCATCTTTGTGTGGTCTACTAGACAGTATAGTGACACTGATGAATGGTTGGAAAGGAGCCCCGTTGCAAATCCCAGTGCCAACAATGGATCAGAACGAAAGACCGCCCATATCCGGCATAAACCACCAGCTATTTGAGGTAAACTGGAGGTGGTTTATGAACTTCTGGCTCTACCATTAATCTTGATCAAAATGGTTATTCGATGGGAGTCCCACCTGCGAATAATTATCCGGAAGTTGAACCAGCCAGAAACATCAGGTGGTTTGCGCAAATATGCGAGATTCATGCCTTAGATGCTTCATGCATGGCATGTTTACTTGCATCACTAGTCATTTCAGAGGCAAATATAAAATGCATAGGTAAATGTGCCACGCATGGAGCGTTTGGGCACTGATTGTTTTCGTCGTGGGAGATCCAAATTGAGAAGCCCTCCGTATGAGATGGTCGATCGCCACGATTTCTGGATGTAGGTGTCTATCAGGTCGGACATGCCATGACACGCCGCTAAGAAGCATAAATAGATCGGATTGATTCGGGGTAATCCTGGTGTGGAAATAATTTGGAATGTAGTAAGCCCCATCAGATCACATAATAGTTCACGCGGATGAAGGAACAAAAAATCACAGTGTGACTCGGAGTAAGGCCCCAGCACGAGCTGGACGGTGGCACATGATATCTTGTGGTATAATTTTCTTGCCGCCTGGAATGACCCCGAGTCAGTACCCCCCATCAGTCAGCATGACATGGAACCCTCAAAGCAGTGTTCCTGGCTCCGTTTGAACAACTACCGGGAGATCAATTTTTTGAATCCCCTACCATCAGCCATCTACGCGTTTTTTTTCTCAAAATAGGCAATCCCCCAAAAAATGTTCGCTTATTTGTTTAATGAAGGATGATTTGGAGGTACCTCCAATGCAAGAAATCACCAATATTGACAACACCGGTTACTAATGAGTAAACGGCTAGACCATCCATCATTAGCCATGATGGTTGCTTCAGCACCAATTACCGGGCGCCCGTACCTTTCTGCCGGTCACCAGGTCCTCCCGGGACCGCCATGGGGGTCGTGCCGAGGAGCGCTCGCTGGAGGTGCGGCAGGCCATCAGCATCGTGGGCGGGAAGCGCTTCCTGCGCAAGGCCATCTTCGTGCCTTGGCGGCCTCCCCTTAGAAGGCGGCCCTGGGAGAAGCCGAAGGTCCGAACATGGCCGTGGCCATGCCATGGCACCCCTCGGATTTTTGATGAACTGCCAGCCACTGATTTCATTTTCGAGGGCTCTAGCTCTATCACTCGAATTTTTGATGGTGAACTCCAACCACTAACTCAACATTGGCCGTTTTCGAGTCTTTTTGAGGGATGAGATGGGTTGACCATATAACTCAAGTTTCACCCCGGGATCTATGAGCCACCAAGTGAAGCTACGTGAGTTGGCTGTGACTTTACAAGGGTTGGAGTTTGGTCCGCGGCGCCATCGGTGGACGTAGCTCCAGGCCCAGGAATTCTCACAGGTGTTGTCCCCATCAAACATTTCCACAAATTGTTTGATGTTTGTGGAAAATTCATCAGTGGGAGTTGTCCCCATCAGAGTTTTACTGATAGTCTTGTTTGGTGGAATTATTGATGGATTGTCTCCATTAAAAGTTCATTCGTCAACATGTTTGATTGACAATAGAAATTGCCATCAATGGAGCTTTTTGCACATGTGCTGGCTGGAAGTTGCCAACTTTTTGCAATAGCCAACGGCATTGCAAAAGAATCATGACCGAACCATCCAATATGGTGGTTTCTCAGAATAGGGAACCCCCAAAAATGGTTGGTTTATTCCTATACATGACTATAAATGGATGATTTGGGGGTACCCCTATGGCTTGAGAAACCCTCATATCTCAACCTGCAGGGGCCCTGGCGTCACCAAGGTGAATGGCCAACATGGATATTCTGAGCATCAAGAGCTGAGCTAAGCCATGCGCCAGTGCGCGGGAAGGAGAAAAGTGCCGTAGGAATGGAGGTGTGCCAGCCCCAGTTGGACCATGGCAGGCTGGGAATAGGCCATGGGTCAATATTAATTAACCAACTAATGGGGGATTTTCACCAACAGTAATAGGGAAAGCAATGGTTAACAGGCGGAACCAGGGGTACGGGTTTTCGACCCACTGCCAATTCACCATTCCCCTGGCATGTTGCAGAGGATTAGCATCAGCCTAGATGCTGCACCAGCAGGATAGATTTATATTGATTGAAAATATACTCAAATAATTATTCAGCCGACTATGCTGGATTCACAGCGGGTAATTGCAATTTGTTTGAACCGATGCGTCTCCAGGATTGGGCGTGAACCCCAGGGATACCATGGGCCATCTTGGGCCATACGCAACGCAGCTATACAAAATCTGTTGAAGATATGGCGGCCGTAGCCTGTCCACATGGAATGATTATGACCTGATAGATACAAGGACCTTGATCCGTCAACCGATCAGCTTATAGCATGTGATGGAACCATCAACAAATCATGAAGTAATCACTCACCACTACATTGATCGCAAAGTTATCTTGAATGAATCATTGACCTTCCATCAACCATCGATAAATTATCCAACAACTCAGTCTGACTACTGAATGATCCATTAACCATCAATTCACCATCCATTATCTACAAATCGACCTGCCTAACTACCATGATATGACCACTTCCTTGCCAACCTTCGGGGGTCCCCTCCGTTCACCGCACGTGCAGAGCCCAGGCCAGCTCCAGCAAAGTCGACCGACAGGGCACAGCCGCCCTTGCCGTGCGGTGCTGCCGGCACAGTTATGTTTATCTGGCCCTGCCATGATGTCACTCGGAAGTGATATGAATTTCGTATGTAGGTGTATGCGCCAATAAACCTATATATATATGTATTTGTCCATCCATCAATCTATCCATCTATCCAACTACCTGTTTGTTTGTGTATCTCTGTACTTGTTTCCATCTATTGCTGTTTGTTTGTCTACATGTTTGCAGTCCTTGTTTTTGTCTTGTTCTCTCTATTTCTATTTCTTTGTATCTCATCTAATCTTATCTTATTTTATCTAATCTCTTTATCTTTCTATCTGAATCCAATCTAATGAAACCAATAATCTCATCTGACCGAGGCCACTGTAATCTAGTATCCATTCTAATAAAATCAAATCCAATCTCCAATCGAACCCAATCTAGTCTAGTCTGGTCTAGTCTAGTCAAATGCATCTATTGACGGCACATGTCCACACGCTATCCTTCCCTTTCTTCTATACTGCAAGGAAGTGGTCAATAGTTTTCCACATTCAACCATTGATGGTTTGTTTCAAGATTAAGTATGCACAGTGATGATAATCCACTTTTAAACTCTATTTGAAATTTTGCGTTAGCTAATGATCAGCCACTAATGATTAACTGTGACATTCACCAACCACCACTGAGTAATGACCCATATGAATCCACAGACAGGTTCCATCCCTCGTGTCCAGGACTGGGCATCCAAGACCCAAGGCTGGGTGCTGTGCAGTGGCTTTGTCCGGAAATGGTGCCCGAACGGATGGCTTTCCGGTGTTTTCCTTACTGATAGGATTGTCGGTACTTGTAGGTACTTGATGATGTTTTCCCTAGTGATACTTGCTGAATAGGATTGCTATCTAAGACCTGGTCATTGTTGGATGGTTAGTCGTTACCATCATTGAACTGGAGAAACCCAAATGGAAACCCACTGGGTAGTAACACATGCCTTTTTGTCATATTTTGAAAAATTACGACGCTCTGCATCCCAAAAAAAATCATTCCACCTGGTGTGGAGTTTGGGCCATTGGGGGGGCATGAAATGAGTCACACCCGTATCCATCGCTGGCCGTGCCGGGTATGAGTTTTTCAGAGGGCAATGGCACTGTCTTTGATCAATCCGCAGTGACACAGCTACAAGCAAAAGTCCGTCATGTTGGGAGGCCTGCTTGATTTCCCCATGGTTTCAAGGTAAGTTTGCTAGATGATAATCATCCATCATGAGCCATGAGCATCAAAACTTGACTCCGGTGAACATCCCAGATGCAAACAGAATGCATGAACATGCGGCTGGAGTTTTCATTTGCTCATGTTTGCTGATATCTGGTCAGGACCCATTCCCCTCATAATGTGTCTCATGTGTTTCATGTTTTTTCATCTGTGTTTATGTGTGCAAACAGTGCGTGTCACTGTTACCCTATGGCAAACTAACCTGGAGGTAAAAAAAACACATGTTCCCTATAGATTCACCAGCTAGGCTATAAATGATGGATTTTCCATGTTGTGGATTTTCCGTTCAGGTGTTTCATCATGCTCCATCCCATCTTAAGCCTGGTTTAATAGGTGTATGTCAGTGGCCCTGCCACTTCTGCCTCCCCACTTGCTCCTTCCAGTCATTGAGTTCGTGGCGCCGGCCGGTCCGTGTTCCTGAAGGGATTGGATCAGGGCCCGGACATGGTGGAAGGATCAACGAGGGTCCAAAGGTTGAGGATTCACTGGATCTGGTGGTTTCTCAACATGTTTCTCAAGGGGTGCATAGTGGTAAATGATCTGTTCAACAAGGGGGTAACAGCCATCAATTCTAGCATGCTAACTTCATGCGCGCGAACCGAGGTCAATTGCAGGCACTTGATCGATGATGGATGATATTTGATGGTGGTTTCACTGCACTAGCTGATAGCCAAAGCTGATTGCTCATTGTTCATGGTGAGTTGGTGATGGTGCTTGTCATTTCATTGTGTCATGAACTCCATGCATCAACCTTGATCTTCGGTGGCTATCCTTTCGTATCAATAGTGGACCTTCAGCTAGGCACTTACCTTTTCCGAGCCATGCCATTGAAAAGGTGACGCAGCCATAGACATCTGCGGTTATCCACAGTGGTACCGCGGAGCTCGGTTGAGTTCCAGGGACAATGGAAGGGGCAGGAGGCACGGTGCAGAGCGAGGGTACCTTGACGGCTACTCAAGCGAATGGTTCCAATGGGGGCAATGGTGGAGAAGGCTATGGCTACAAGGATAGGGATCCCCCACCTAGCTATAGCGGAGAAGATGCGGAGAACACCTTTCGGATGTATGAGAAGAACCTCAAATTATGGGAATTTGAGACAGACATCCCACCAGCCCGTGGGGGAATCAAAGTGTTGAGATCGCTTAGCGGGGTAGCTAAGCTGGCCGTAGAAGAGATGGCTTTTGAAGAGATAGCGCAAGAACGAGGTCTCCAGAACATACTAGCTAAACTGAAAGAGTTTTTCATGCCACAGTTGGAAGTCAGCCTACCACGGGCATTCGAAGCTGCTGTGTATGGCCAAAGTCGACAGAACAAAGAAAGTTTCGCAGAGTATCTAGGAAGATATGAGAAGGCTTTCACCAGATTGTCCAAAGAAGGAGTCGCACTTCCAGAAAGTGCTCAGGGGTACATCTTGTACCGTCAAGCCTCGCTGAGTGAGAATCAGGAGCAGCGTCTTCTCACATGGAGCGACGGCAAATACGACAAGAAGTCCATAGTCAAGAGCCTCAGGAAGCTAGACAAAGTGATTCAGGACAAGGATCGACACAAAGGCCACTACGTTGCCGATGCAGCGACCAGCCAGCAGGGAGATGACCCGGCTGAGGAATCCGAAGAGGATGAGAACTATGTTTATCTAGCAGAAGGAGATCTGGACGAAGTGTACTCAGAGGCCGAAGTGATGACAGCCTTGGCATCCTAAAAGGAGGCCAGGGAGGCGCTCAAGCACCAGAAGTTGAGTAGAGGTTTCTTTCCCCCAAAAGATCGAAAAGGTTTCGGCAAAGGAGGATCCAAAGGAAAGCAGAAGGTTCACATAGAGCAGCTGAAGTTGAGGACCAAGTGCTGGAAATGCAATGCCATCGGCCATTGGGGCCGGGAGTGCACCAACCCGGACAAGTCAAAGATCAGTAGTTCAGGAGGATCTTCTGCCGCGTCAAGTCAGAATGGAAAGACAGGATTCTTCGTAGTTGCCGAAGGACAGAGAGATGAGCCCACAAGTGCAATCCATGATGGCAGCTCGCGATTTTGGCTTAGGAAGTTTGTCAAAGACTCCAGTCGACCAACGAATCAGTTGGATCCGGCTGATGATTCGCAATCCGATGGAGCATACAAGGAGTCTGCTGATGGAAGCTTTTGTGGTATCATGACTCAATCACATGAAGGGGTTGTAGATACAGCTGCAGAAGGAGGTCTCATAGGAATGAAAGCTTTGAGTCGATATGAAGAGGCATTGAAGAGGAGAGGACTCAAGATCAAGAAAGTAGATAGAACTTCCATGGCGAAAGGAGTTGGAGGTCAAGCAGTCGTTTGTGGAGTAGCATGGTTACCTCTAGGAATAGCAGGAGTCAATGGACTGTTGGAGGTCACGATCGTAGAAGGTGAAGTCCCTTTGCTCTTGCCGGTGCAGTTGATGAAGGGGTTGCAAGCAGTCATAGATTTTCGCAACAACACTTTCTATATAGCCATGCACAACAAGACTGTCGAGATGCATGAGATGCCCAGCGGACATGTCACCATAGATGTGATGCAGTTTGCAGCAGAAGGCTTCCAGGTACCAGAAGGCATGTCTGAGTGCAGTGATCAAGATTTCAAAGACCCATGCTTTGTTGGAGCTATGTCGGCTCGATCCAACACGGCAAAGCAAGTTTCGTTCAACGACACCCATGGCAGAGCTCTTCCAGCGTCTCCAACTGGTGGCAACCGGAAGAACCAGCCCATCGACTCGCCCCGCTCGATCGGAAGGATCTCGAGCCAAGGCGGTGAAGCTATGGCGTGTGCTGTTGGACAAGATAGTTACGTTGATCAAGTTCTTCGAGTATCAGGCCATCGTTCAAGAATGGTTCCCTCAATTGCCTACCTCATCGGCTGTGCCGTTGCTTGCGCGAGAGGAGGAGGAAACGAGTTTGCAGGACATCTACGCGCAGCTCATCGTTACGGCAAAGAGGTTGGATCCTTTGAAGTCACAGAATCCACCGACGACTTCGGCTACGGCATGTCCACATCCCAAGCAAGAGCTGAGAGGGGGTGGAAACAAGTCCATGTCCTACATAGTGTGCAAGATGTGCCATTCGAGATGGGAAAGTCCAGCGACTGCGGCGGATCTCAAGCAGATGCTGGGAAAGGAGAAGCAGGGCATGGGAAGCAAGACGTCGAAGGAGGGTCACTTGAACCAAAGGAAGAAGGAAGTCGGAACCCAGGAGGACGAGATGAAGATGGAACACCTGATGCAGAAGGAGAGAAAGAAGTTCGAAGAGCGCCATGCTGCGATGATGATGGATCTCGAAGTCAAGCAGAACCAGTTGAGGGAGCAGGAGAAGAAGCAAGCGGTCATGATGAAGTCGCTGGTGAGGATGACTCAAGAAGCACAGTCGAGCGGAGAAGTTCCAGTGAGCAAAACCCTGGCTGCGATCCCACAATGCCATTGCAACCGTCCAGCAGAAAAGATGAAAGTGAAGAAGGACGGACCACGTCGAGGCCGGGAATTCTGGAAGTTCGCCCAGAGAGTGTGCGAGTTTTTCAAGTGGGAGCCGCTCGATGTGGATGCAATGTCGACGACATCATTCTCACTGGTGATGTCGGGAGATGCGACGCCAGTGAAGTCACCGAGAACGAATCTCGCACCAGGACCAGCGACGAAGCCAGAGCTAGTGGAGATCTCCGATGGGGAGATTTGAGGAAGTCGTCGGAAGGATGGTTGGAAGCTGAAGGCGACCAAGGAGTTCGAAGGCTCAGGAGGATGCAGATCGAAGAGAGAAGAGAGAAGACGTTTCTTTTGGCACGAAGCTATCAGGTTGAGGTGGCAGAGGGCCAATGGAAGGAAGAGAAGGGTCTTCTGCCGAAGACAGAGAAGAGAAGAGTTCGAATTGCGGCCACAATGACAGACAGAGTCTTGGAGGAGCAGATGAGAGATGAGGACAAGGAGGCCGCACTGAGGAAGAAAGAGAAAAGAAAGATCATGCGAGGGTTGGAACAGCTTGCAAGTCAGAACGACCAGAAGAGGCAGGTCGTTGAAGTGTACTCCCCTCCAAGGACAGTCCCCGTTGCAGAGGTCAAAGGACTAACAGGAGGAAGCTCCATAGATCTCAAGACTGGTTGGAATTTATCCAACCCCAAAGATGCCAAGGAGATGTGGAGGCGACTGAAAGCAGAGAGCCCCGACTTGGTGGTACTGAGTCCCCCTTGCACAGCATTCTCTCAGATGCAGAATATAAACTTTCCCCGGATGGGATTGGTCATGGTGGTCAACATACTTTCAGATGGTCTCCACCACATGCGCCTGAGCATGTTGATAGCGAAGTGGCAGTGGAAGAGAGGAAAGTACTTCGTCTATGAGCAGCCGAAAGACGCCAGGTCGTGGGAAGAGGACGAGGTCAAGGAAGTTGAGGCCTTAGAAGGAGTTTTGAAGGTCCAAAGCGACATGTGCATGTTCGGTCTAGCGGTAGAAGGAATACCAAACCGCAAATCCACGAGTCTCCTAGTCAACTCCGAAGAAATCGCAAAGCAGTTGGAAGTCAGGTGTGATCAAAGTCACACTCATCAACCCCTAGAAGGAGGCAAGATGACCGCCAAAGCACAAGAGTATCCAGTCAAGTTTTGTCAAGCAATGATCAAAGGCCTCAAGAATCAGTTAAAGAAAGATGGTGTCGAAGAAAACGGACAGGAAATCTTCGTCGAAGAGGAGGATGCAGAGGAGGCCGAAGAAGAAGAGGATTTAGAAGACTTGCTGGATCGAGTGCATGAGGAGAAGACTGAAGGAAGACAGGGAGAAGTGAGCGACCGTTATGAGCCGACTCAGGAAGAGAAGGACATGGTGATGAAGTTGCACAGGTCTACAGGGCACTCACGCACCACAGACATGATACGCATGATGAGAGCTGCTCGAGTGCGAGGAGAAATCATCCAATGGACAGCGAAGAAGTTTGCTTGCCCAGGATGCGAGGCACATCCGAAGCCAAAGACGGTGAGGCCGGTAACCATTCCAAGGACATATCAACCATGCAAGGTGATCGGAATCGACCTCATCTTTCTTCCGGAAGTTGGCGGAGGAGCAGCATTCCCAGCGTTGTCGGTGGTGGATTGGGGCAGCAACTACCAGGTGGTGGAAAGGGTCACAGACAAGCAACCAGAAACTATATGGAGGACCCTATGGCACGTATGGGCAAGAGTTTTCGGACTACCAGAACTTGTCGTATGCGATGCAGGAAAAGAGTTCTCACAAAGATTCATGAGGATAGCAGCTCAGCACGGCATAGTGACTCACCAAATAGGTGCTCGTGCCCCGTGGCAGCAAGGAAAGACAGAACGACACGGAGCACACTACAAAGATCTCTTGGAGAAAGCGAGAGACGAAGCGGTGATCACTACGAAAGAAGAACTGCAGCTCTTGATGAACGAAGTTGAAGCCGCGAAGAATAGATACAGCAACAGATCTGGGTATTCGCCTGTGCAGCGCCAGATAGGCCAATGGCCTAGGGTAGCAGGA
>VSDK01003196.1:887-44443 GCA_009767595.1 Symbiodinium kawagutii | reverse complement strand
GAATGCCCATCAGCGATGACCTGGTAGACCCCCACCTTCTAGAGACGACCGTCGGTGACGACGTAGAAAGATTGCTTGAGTTCAGGAAGTTGGCTCAGAAGGCGTTCATTGAGCACAACGCAAAGGAAGCTTTGAAGAAAGTGGAACGCAGCCGAGGAAAAGTCCAACAAGAATTTCAAGCTGGAGACTACGTGTTCGTCTACCGTGTCCCACGACAGAGGAAGAGAAAAGTTGGAGGACCGGATCAGAACGGGAAGAGCAGCAACAAGCCTTATTGGGTGGGACCAGGCACGATCATCGTGCCCGATGGAGCCTGTGTTTGGGTTAGCATGTTCGGTGAACTTTGGAAAGTTGCCAGAGAACAATGCCGAGTAGCAACCAGCCCAGAGAGACAAGGCATTGAAGTGGTCATGGAAGAATGCGGCCAGCTTATCGAAGAATACAAGAAGACGGCCAATAGACCAGGATACAAAGATCTCACCAGAGAACCATGGCCAGAAGAGGCTGCCCAAGATAGCGAACCCATGGAAGAGACTGAAGAGGAAAGAAGAGTTCGAAGGAGGCTGCAGATAGAGGAAGAAGATGAGGACTATACCCCATCGATAGCTGAGGAGGCTGCAGACCCCCATGAAGAGCTCGACCAGGACGGTCAAATATCACAAAATGCGCAAGACCCAAGCGAAAGAGAACCAGATGCTGAAGAAAGCGTCGAAGACATCAGCTCGATGTCAGAATCAGGACTGAGCCCTGAGGAACAAAGAAGAAGAGAGGAGGCCGAAAGAATCAGGAAGAAGGCAGAGCTGGAGGACCTCAAAGCATTCAGGAAATCAGTTGAAGCAGCAAACAGGTTGGACGCCGTTCCCAGCCATGCGACTCCGTGGAGGACTAGGCCGAAAGATCGGATCACACCGTATGTGCTAGAGCTGTTTGCAACAGAGGTTGAAGAGATGATGCAAGAAGATGAGGAGGCAAGAAAGGAGCGAATGCAAGAACAGATGAGGCCCAAGAACAGTCATGATTTTTGGCAAATTGATGATGAGAAAGGACTCTTGATAAAGCACCACCAGAAGAAGAGGAAAGCAAAGTATGACCCAGCGAAAGATCCTTCATGTCCAGTTCAGTTGGAAGAACTGGGAAAGAATAGAAGAACCGTTAGGAGGTATGGATGTGAGAAGGAGGAGGTTGAGTCCGAGGATGAATGGACGTCCGCAGATACTAAGCATGAACCAAACGAAAGATGGTGGAAAGGCAGAACAGAGTTTCAGTTGAAAAGAAATCCTCAAAGAGAAGAAAGCTCCGTGGAAAGAAGTTTGAGGTGTTGGATGACTGAGAAGAGAAGACCAGAAGAGATCGACCTCCGATTCGAAACGAAGGAAGCAATCGAAGGATGGAAGAAGGCGGACAAGGCTGAATGGACGAAAATCGTTGAAAGCAAAGCAGTCAAGGTCTTGAGTTTGCAAGAATCCATCAGGATCAAAGAAGAACTCCAAAAGAAAGGACAGCTGAAGAGGATACTTCCATCGAAGATGTTGAGGAAGTATAAGCACAGTGAACAACCCGGCGAGCCTGCGACACAGAAAAGCCGGCTGTGCATCCGTGGAGATCAAGACCCAGACCTGCTTGGACTGGACCGATTCAGTCCCACAGTGACGACGATGAACCTGAATGTCATGCTTCAGGTAGCTGCCAACCGCGGAATGAAAGCCGCGATCGGTGACCTGAAAAACGCTTTCTGCCAGTCAGAACCTCTTAAGAGAGAGCAAGGAGAGATCTACTTTAGCCCACCAAAAGGATGTCTTGAAGAAGAACTTCATCATCAACAGATCATCCACAGGTAGTGAACGGATGTTACGGATTGGTGGATGCACCCAGACATTGGCGGTTATCGCTGATCAAGAAGCTGCAGTCACTTGGGTATGTGGAGAGTCGTTTAGACCCGTGCATATACTGTCTGTTTCACAAAGGAAGACTATCAGGATTGGTGGCTATCGAAGTAGATGATCTCTTGACAGCAGGAGACCAGATCCACGAAGAGCAGATGAAGAAGTTGCGTGCCATTTACCAGTTTGGCAAGTGGGTGAATCTACAAGAAGCTGAGCTAGGAGCAAGCTTCAACGGAAGAAGGATTCAACAGGATCCCGATGGAACATTCAGGTTGGACATGCAAAAGTTCGTCGAAGAGAGGTTGCAACCTATAGAGATAGATAAGGAAAGAAAGAAGCAGAAAGAAGCAGAAATCACTGAAGAAGAAAGAAAGAAAGCTAGGACCGCATGTGGAGCCTTGAATTGGCTCTCGAAAGAAGGAAGACCCGATGCAGCAGCAGCCGCAAGTTTGTACTCCTCAAAGTTGAACAGGATGAAGGTAGAAGACCTTTTGGGCATCAATCACGTCATTGCTGAAATCAAGAAGAACCCAGGACTGGAAACCAAGATTCAGCCGCTGGAAAACATGAGGCTAGCAGTGATAACTGATGCGTCATTTGGAAACAACGGATTTCATTCTCAAGGTGGACAGATGATAGTGAGTCACGAGGCAGGTTTGAAGGAAGGCAAAGAAGTCAAAGCGAACCTGCTGTGGTGGCGTAGTGGAAGACTCCAGAGAGTAGTGAATTCCACTCTTGCGGCAGAGACACAGAGTTTGAGCAAAGGAATTGGTGATCTCATGTGGATGCTCATGCTGTTCAAGGAGATTCAGACCGAAGGAATGCCGCTCCGAAAGTGGGCAGAAGGCCTGAAGAAAGAAGAAGTCTTAGTCATGTCAGCTGAGGAATCAGACGGATTTTTGAAAGAAAGTTTGTCGATAGTGGATGCCAAAAGCTTGTATGACTATTTAGCGAAGGAGACGATAGGAGGGCAAGACAAGAGAACAGCTATCGAAGTGCAAATCATCAGGGAGGACCTGAAGAAGATAGGCGGTAGCATCCGATGGGTGGATCATCAAGCGATGATCGCTGATACTCTGACGAAAGTGAAGGGCGCGAAAGACTCTTTGTACAGAATGTTGGAAACAGGCCGCTTCAGCATACGAGCAGAACAGGATAGAATGCATGAACGAAGCTGCGCTCGAATGAGCGGACAGACGGCTTCCGAAATCCGAAGGAAAGGCATCAAGGTTGACAACAAAGTTGGGGAGCTGTCATTTCATTGTGTCATGAACTCCATGCATCAACCTTGATCTTCGGTGGCTATCCTTTCGTATCAATAGTGGCCCTTCAGCTAGGCACTTACCTTTTCCGAGCCATGCCATTGAAAAGGTGACGCAGCCATAGACATCTGCGGTTATCCACAGTGCTGATTCTTCATGATGGGTTGACGTGATCATTTACGATGAGTAGTGGTGGCTAGTGATGATGGACGATGGCTAGTTGGCTAGTGATGATGAATGATGGTATGTGACGGTGGCTAGTGACGTTTAGTTATTTCCTGGTGCTCAAGAAGTGGCGATGAATCAACAACAAGCAACAACAAAGACAAACATATCATGAAAACAACATAGCCAATCAGATTGTGAGTTCAACTCTTCAACGTTCACCACATGATTGATCATCACTTAATAGTGCTTCACCATCATGCTCCATCATAACTTGGTTCCTAACCACCTTATCAACCACCTCAACTATTAACCACCTTATTGAAAACCCACCTTATTAACCACCTCATCAGCCACCTGATGAACAACCCGGTCAACCACCTTAACTTTGACCACCTTTTCAACCATCATGCGCCATCACGGACTGAGGTGCATCGCCTGCTGTCCCTGCTGGGGCGCAACCGATCCAAGGAATGAGGTGAACTGGGGACTCATGATGCGTCAGGATGCTTTGGACACATGTATATAGATATGCGCATAGTTTTGTTATATATATATATATATATTGTTTGGCTCATTTGTATATGAATATTTACTTATTTGTCCTTGTCTATCCTATGTGTTTCGGTATTTCGCATGTACATATGCATTTGTTAAACTGATTTTCACAATAGAAATGTATATAATCTGTTCTTTGCGTTTTATGTATACACGCGTGCATGTGTGTATTTGCAGTTGATGTGTTTATGCCTTTATGCTTAGACTCGCATTTGTGTATATTTGTTGGTTTTCGTTGGTTTATTTGCGTGTCCAGGTTTTCGATGGGGTCTCCACTTTATCAGCACCGAAATGTGAGACTACCTTGTGGCTATCAGTCCTTCCCCGGTTGGAACCCTATCCTATTCCAGCCACCTTGGGTCCTTCGGTGAAAGCAGGGTGACATGGCGACTGCCAACCATCCTTAACCACCATTGTTCACCATCAAGGTATGAGTCAGCGTCATTGACCGTTGACCAGTGCCAGTGGAAAATCGGAAGGGTGGTATGAACCATCTAAACATACTTACCGCCATTAACCACGACTATGAGCCACCACCATCAAACACCAGATGCCACCACTGCCACCACCATATACTGTACCACCACTGCCACCACCTTACACCGCCATTAGCCACCACCACTATTAACCATTGCTAACCCTTATCATCCCTTATTAGTTGACCCGTGGTTGATTCATCACTCTTATCCACAATCAGGTGCTGTGACACGCCGTGAATTCGATTGGTGCACCTACCTGTGGTCGTTTCGGTCAACGCTTGGGAGTGCAGGGTGCCTGGTAAACAATTTGTAGTGTTACAACCAGTGTCAACCATTGTTTTACCCGTGTTGCCCTGCTAGAAGGCATACATGAGAGCATGATACATTATGAACTATCAGGTCAACAAACATATCAACCAAATGCTTTTACAATTATGAATATGTTACCCGTAACATGTTGATCCCTGGTTCAATTCACGTACATTCGGAGCGAAACCATCACACCTGGCTCACAAAACATTGCATCATTTTTGCTGGAGCATCTTATTGGAGCTTTTTCTGTTAGAATAGTACTGGCGATTATAGATTGTGCACTTTTTGCAGCAACGTAATTCTCATGTTTCTTATCTTCGCAGTTTCGGGTTGATGTGGCGAAGCTGCATGTGCGCATGCCCCAAACATGGGATACCTTCCCAAAGGCTCGCACTTAGGATTGTTTTGTTTGGTTCGGCTGTTGGAACCGGATTTGGTGAGCTCATGGAGTTGGGTATTCTGAAGTTTTGCGGAACCTGCTTCCTGCGAATCAGTGCCTAGATACATGTGGTGGTGCCAAGTTGATGTGTCGTCAGCTTAGTAGCGTGACCATGAGACCTGGGTGGTGGCTGAGTGTCGTTTTTTGTAGCGAGAAGTTCGCTGTAGCTGGCGTTCGGGAGCGCATACGCTCCTGGTTTGTTCAGATTGAATGCCAGCCCGGAATTGATGGAATCCAATGATGACGTGCCGGATCCTGCTGAGCATTGGGTGCATTTATGTGTATTTCATTTTCTCATGTGTGAAACTACCATGCCCCTCCAGCGCGGCTGCTTCAGCTGCGTGAAGAGGGGCTACTCTTCTCTTTTTTTCTTCTCTCTTCTCTTTTCTTCTCTCTTCTCTTCTCTTCTCTCTTCTATCTTTTCTTCTATCTTCTTCTATCTTCTTTTATCTTCTTCTCTCTTGTTCTCTCTTCTCTCTTATCTTCTTCTATCTCTGTTCCCTTCTCTCTTCTTTCCTCCTCTTTTCTCTCAACAACACCTTGCCAAGCCCAGCAATTGAGTCCAGGATGTCCAAATAGAGGAAGCCTGATTGACCTACTGCTATGCCCATGGGATCCGGCAAACAGCCTTGGTCCCAGGAAGAGTGGGGCCGAGCTACTGGTGTCCAGCTGGTGGTGGAACCGCAACCACGGTGTAGCCCGCCAACCAAGCATCCAAAAATGGCATTCGGTCAAAACTCTGTGCCCCTGGTTCCCCTTATCATTAACCATTGTTTCCCCTATTGTTGTTGGTTATTATCCACCATTGTTGGTTGGATAACTGCTTACCCAGCCAAATGACTACAACTTGGTGGGGGAAGCGTCCACTAACGTTTTGAGAGGGATGATCATCTCAGAAGCCACCCTTTATCGCTTGAGACCACCAGCATCGGTTGGCAATGTCGACGACAGGGCGGCGTTTGCAATTCGGGTGCCAGTGGGTCGGGCCCAAACTTGTCTTGCTGCGTCTCATCTCTTGTTGGGGATGGTGTGATGGTGTCATGGTCAGTTCAGTCTCATGGTCAGTTCATAATGTTTTTCAACAATCGTTACAATGTGATATGCTAGAATACTCAGGTGAAATCTGGTTGAGGGTACTTCAAGACATGCGGTTTCCAGTCAAGAGGTTTCAGATCATGCAGACATTGCGGGTAATGGGCAATGACACGGGAAGATACATATCCCAGGGGCGGGCCATGCACAGAACATGCGCTTGGTTGCAACCTGGGGAGGAACGGCAAGGCACTGTGCAAGCCGACTGCCATGCTTCGGATGACCAGGTTGTTTAAGCCCTTGTTTAACCAATGGTTGGTTGACTAGTATTTTTTCATAGAAGTTGAAACCACCAACCAGTTGAGATGAGCCCCACACATATTGATCAAGTTCTAATTCAGATTCAATGCGAGAGTAATGCTGATGAATGATTGCATATGATGGCAAATCAATTGCCACGTTCTTTCCAGGAGCCTCTGTGGAAGATAGCCATACCCCCAAGAATCTGGAACTATTCACAAGCTGACTAGGGATGGTTAACTGCCAGACGGCTAATTGACAGATGTTCACAGCACCCATCACTTTTCCTCCAATGACTAGGGTCCAACAGAGCATGGCCGCAACGAAGTTGATTTCCACAGATACGAGTGGAGGAATTCCTTGGGATTCTCAGAACTTTCGTTCTTTGCTGGCAGGTGTTCCTGCCATATTGGTCATGGCCTCCGGCCAATGCACCTGGTTTTTCCCATCAGAGGTTTGATGATTTCATTGCCAAGAAATACGTAAGACATATATATATATATATAATGGGTCAGAATGAAACCAACAGCCGAAGCTATAATGGTGTGTATGGGGTTGGCTGTCTTGAGACCTGTTTTGAGCTCACCCTGGCGCTTGCTTTATGCATTTAGGCAATCACTCAGTGTTGCATTGGACGAGGCTAGAAATGCCTTGTGACGTTTTCTCGCATCGGCAAAAACGAGGCCGCTGGTAGTTTCGGATTGCCGCTTCGCGAGCGTTGCAGGGTCCCTCAGGGTGGCAAGCGCTACCACGTCAACACTGTAATCACGGCAAGGCTTCACCCACAGCCGAGGTCCAGCGGGAATGGTAACTTTGGTTGAGAGTCACCCCAGCCGGTGGAAAACCAAAGTTAGCAAAGGGGCAGCGTAGGGTTGTGAAGCAAAAGCACGGCTTACATTTCAATCGCCACAAACCACTAAACATGCCCAGCCCTTTGGGTAATGAAAGGGGGCGAGAGAGATAGAGAGAGCGATCTTGAAGAACTTGGCACACCGAAGAACAGCGGTCATTCTGGTCCATGGAAAGAATGACTTGTATGTAAATTCATGTGGATGATGTGCACCATGATCGGCATATGATATATGATGTGGCATGTATACATTCCACATAGGGCAAAACCATTGGATACCCGGGCAAAAAAATACATACTACATATCCATTACATCGCCTTCAGCCTAGCTGAACTTTGCAGATGGCGATGGAGAGAGAGATATCCATTACATACATACAGATACAGTGGGCAAGCCTCTTCGTCTTGCACTCCCACCTCATAGGCTCTGTACCTACCGTCCAGTGAAACTTCCTCCTGTGTGCCCATCGTGTTGGGGAAATATTTGCGCTCCCAGAAAGCAGAAAGACCTGCCGATTTGATGTGAATTTAATACCTTGTGATGCGGATAGCAGCGTACATGTCAGCAATAGCTTGGGTATCCTTGTAAGCACCAAGCTATGGAGGGCAAACCGTTGGACGCCCCGGCAAAAAAAAAAAACATCAGATAAGGATATTCCCCTTGTAGCTAAGGCTTCTCACCTCTGCCACTCCTCTGCCATAAACCTGCCCGAGAGGAGGCAGCTGGGCATTTGCTCAGTGATTCCTGTATCCCTGGCATTGCAGGAGAGTGGCACCCGGCCGTACAGCCATGAGGAACTTCAAGCTTGACAAGTCCCTCCTTGGCACCCAGTGGCCTAGGATATTTGCTCCCAGTTTGGTTGAGGCCGGCGGGATGGGATTACCCACTCTGCGGATCAGCGGGATGCCACGGAATGACGAACTTGGGTTGATTCGTTGGTGAACTCCATAGATTCTCAAAATAGGGGACCCAAAAATGGATTGTTTGTTTTCATACAAATACTCCTATATAACCTATATATACATACACACACACATATTCAAACATCTTTTGTGACAATTGAAATATGTATGGCATGAAATGAAATGAAATGAAATGAAATGCAATATATATATATATATACGAAATGAAATGAAATGAAATGCAATATATATATATATATATATATATATATACGTTTGTGTATAGGATTCTTTGGGGGCACCCCTATTTTGAGAAACACCCATATGTTGGTGAAACGGATTTGATGATTGCCCACCAACAGTCTGTCATGAGAGCTCCTGATAGCCATGCTGGGAAACATTGGCAAGTTTAGGATGTTCACTGCAACCCCACGCCATGGGAATGGAATGACCATGGGAGGTGAGGTAATGATTGCACCGCCACCTATAGCGCTTGAGATGCTATCCATACATAGCTGGTAAGTCACCTTGTCTAAACATGAGTAGTTTCTTAGTCGGGATCTGCGAGGGGAGACTGATCTGTGAACTGGGTGAAGAATTCCAAAACAAAGTGATGATACATGGAGCGAGGAAACATTTGCAGGGTCAGAGTGAACAGAGGAAAATGTAGTACAACATGACTTGGAATACTTGAAACATCATATCGCTGCCGCAGCCGATCGGGCTGTTTTCCACCACAATTTTCGATGCTAAATTTCCGTTTGGCGCTGGATGAAAGCTCTGAGAGTACAGCGCGATGTTCAGAGGCTGCGCGCAAAGGCTGGCGCCACTTGCCAAAATCATACCTGCTGGTCTTCATGACCAATGCGGCAGCGACGGCATTGCTATGGCCTCACGACCGACCTCCTGATAGATGTCCGTCTGAAATGCAAGTCTTCTTCTTTGGGCTGATGCTTTCAAGTCTCGGAGCCGGTTGTGTAGCAGCTTTTCTACTCAGAAGATTTCATGCGTCAAGTCACACCCAGTCAGCTGCTGTCTGCGCCATGATCAACTGGTTTCAAGCCATGTTGGGCTCCCTAGGCATGACCAAACGGGCAAATTCGCGCTGCTTAATCAGACCGGGCAGTGCCTTTGCAGGAAGCTGCAGTTATGGCGTGATCAATGATTCTAAATGGGCATATGCTCTTTTATTGTGCAGGTCGCTTTTCTTTCTCGTTGCTTTACTTTGGATGCAAGTGCTTGTCCTTTCGCGACTTGAATTCTTGGAGCAATCTTCCAACCAAAAGTATTGCAGCCACTGCTTCCGTGGGCTGGTGTGGGCACAAGTCATTGGGGGGGCAGCAGTTGTACTTCCATCGCTATATTGGGATTGTTTGAGCTCGCTTCTGTTATCCACAGCCAGCTTCGGCGCGCTTCTGTTGTCTACAGGCGTAGCCGCCATATTTTTGTGCAATGTGGCAGCCAACATCATAGCCATCTACTCCTTCAGCAAGTCATCATTTGAGTTGCGGAGGATTTGTCGCCGGGCAGAAGCCCAGAAGGCATCCTATTCGGTCAGAATTTCCCTGCGACGTGCCAGACGCCTTTCTGGTTGGCAAGCTGTTGGCGTGTCCTTCAGTTTGGTTTTCACCCTTTTGTTGCTTCCAGCACGTGCCATGAGCTTATTTTTCGATTCAGGCTTCCTTGGCGAGGAGTTCTGGACTGAGAAGGCTCAAGCCCTCTGCTTCGTGGTTTTGTTTTTGGATCCCCTTGGACATGCCTTTGCTGTACTCTTACTTTCTGGTAGCCACCGGTTGGCCAAAACTGAAGGTATCCACGGACTCCACGGAACCCAATGGCTTTCTGGTTCCAAATCGCTGGAGAGCGCAGCGCCGACTTCGGATGATCCCAACTGGACCCGAAAAGTACAAGACCTGTCTTCGCGCGGCATGACTTTGCGGACCCTGCTGCAGTTTTACCAAGAGAAAGTTTCGATGGAAGAACTTGGATGGAAGTATGTCCCAGAAGAGCACAAGACCAGAGATGTAGTTCGCAGGGTGGTCATACCCCTCACCAGCAGCGAAGAATGTGCCTATGCAGTTTCAAGTCACAACCAGGATGCTCCCCGCAGGGCCCAGGTCATGGTGACGCACAACTGGGGCAACCGCTTCCATGACCTGCTGTCTGCGGTCTTGTCGGATGCTCTGCGGGAGAGCAGTTTCAGTTTGGTCGCTCAACTTCTGCAAGGGGACGCAGGCGTTTTGCTGCAGAAACTCTTGGGGGAAATGGGGCGCTTGGATGATACATATTGGATTTGTGCTTTTGCAGTGAACCAACATGTCAGCATTTGCCACAGTAATCCTTATGACCGAGATCCTATTTCCAATTTGCTGCATCCAGTGTGCAATTGCAGCTGTGTCAACATCACTGACCCAGACGGCCGAAGCGTCCAGTCTGAGATCAACAAATTTGATGACATGATGTGCCACCTGGCAACCACAGGAAAATGCCGACAGGTCATTGCAGTGGACCAATGTCTAGATCTGTTCGGTCGTGCCTGGTGTGTGGCCGAAATTGCCGAAGCTCGGCGCTTGCAGATGGATCAGTCGTTGAAATTGTCGTCCAAAGCCACCCTGCAGCAACGGGCTAGGACCTTGGAAAATTTAGATGTGCGGGAGATGCACGCATCCTCTGAAAAAGACAAGGAACTGATTCTTGGAAGAATTCAGGACATAGACGATTTCAATGCTAAAGTGCAAGGTTTAATTTTTGATCCAAAATCAGGTCTTGTAGCTTCATGGGCTGCCATGGATAGCCTGCAGCAGATTGGTGAAGTGGGCCGGCTCATTAAATGGGGTTTGGCTGATGCAGGCAGTGGGAAAGTGTGGAAAGCCTGGGAAACCGCCGACTGAATCCATTCATAGGCATAGCCCAACAGAGGCTTGTGCCTGTGCAGTTCGGGATGCGTCCCCTACTTGCAGCCCGCAAGAGGTAGAGCAAATCAGAGGAACAAAAAGATTGAGTCCTGTTACTTGGAGAATTGGAAACTTTTCACTTCCAATACTTGACTTCTTTTAGCCTTCCTTCGTTTCATGATTCTCATGGATTTGAGCTACCCCATGGTGCAGGATATGGATCCGACGGGTGGGGATCCCAGTATCGCCAAGCCGTCAATTGCTGTGGAGACTTGGAGATTTCAATGGGGGAATCAATGCGGTCAATAGGGCAATGGCCCCCAACCAAACAGTTCTCAGGATTTGCATTCTTAGCCAAGCCTCGAAATCACACGACCCGCAAGCGCAGCAGTTCACGCCACAAGTTGTCTTTGCTGGCCAGTCGTTGGAAATCATGAGGCCCACAGGCCAGGCAACGACTTGAAACATGTTTGCACCAGGGGAAAGCGTCTACTAATATGACCACGGTAGGTCAACAGTGGTGGAGCAATGTTTTTGCCAAAGCCATTGATAGGTCACCATGGAGACACCAAGGTCTACCAGCAACTGATTGTGTCATCGTCATCGTGTTTTTTCTTTGCAATTCTCCCATTGGTTCACTGCGAACCGAGTTCAAATCGAAAGAGTCATGAATCAATGTTGCTCATGGGTCGATCGGGTAATTGAAGAACTACAACCCCCCCCAGTAGCTCAAAATGACTGGTCATTGGTCATGGTTACCATATACCATTAAAAAAAACTACAAAAAGCAGTGAATTGAATTGAACACCCCATTGCCAACCAGCAAAGTTCCCCTTTGGTAAACTAACATGGCAGGCTAGAAAATCCAGGCACTATAAATGGATGATTTCCCAGGATTTTCCTTCAAAGTGGTGGATTTTCCAGCCATGTAGGAAAACCGTTGGAAATCATCCATTTATGGTGGATGTTCCATGATTTTAAAAGCTGTTACCCTTTCAATCTATGATTTTCCATGAAAATGGTGGATTTTCCTGGCATCCAATGATTAACCAATGCCAGGCATGTTAATTTACCAGAGGGTGAAGCGTAACAACTTGGCAGCCGTCGGCAGCGCGCATGACCACGGGTCGGCAACGGCATCGCTTGCTGCGTCGAGCTGCTGGACGTTCCTTGGCCCAGCTCTACAAGTTGTGGCTGGACTTAAGGTGGTTGATTGTGGATAATGATTCAGACAGAATCAGATGGCTGTGGGTCAATATTCACCAACCTATCATGGGGATCATGACCAACAATCATAAGGGAAACAATGGCTAGTGATAGGGGAACCAGGGGTACAGGGTTTTGACCCACAGCCAGATAGATTCATAGTGATGGTGGTCAGTTTGCAGTAGGTATTCCTCGGTTTTTTTGACCTCGGCACCACGCCCTGGTCTGACCTTTTAGGGTACCTCTGTGAGGCGGTGGACAGCCAAGCCCAGCGAGAGAGAGAGAGAGAGATTAATAATGATGGTTAGATATATGATTCTATGATGGCTACAGATAATGATGGATGGACTGCTTAGTGGATGGTGATAGTTATGATAGTTGATTGATAATT
Source organism: Symbiodinium kawagutii (assembly GCA_009767595.1). Classification (NCBI taxonomy): domain Eukaryota; class Dinophyceae; order Suessiales; family Symbiodiniaceae; genus Symbiodinium; species Symbiodinium kawagutii. The sequence continues at coordinate 31,769 of VSDK01003196.1, read as the reverse complement.
ATGGGTAATGAGTCATGATTGAATGCATTGTTTGCTGATTATCATAGTCAATCATGGGTAAGCTAATGATGGCCAATGAGGGATAAGCAAGTTGATTAATGGTCAACAATGATAGTTGATCAATAATGACTTTGAATTAGTGATACAGAGTAAGAAATGATGCTGAATTCATCAGTACTGTTTGAAAATACTTTAATGAGGACAACTAGTGGTTAGTAACGGTTGAGAATGACGGTTCAAAGTCGATAGTGGTTGGTTATGAACCTTTCTCCAACTGCCACACTGGAATGTAAAGTTAGACAGGGGCCATGGATGCTAATGAAGGTTAGGAGTATTTGTTGACAAGGACCATGCTTGATTGAACCTTGTGCCCAACTCACAATTTAGCATGGCATTTAATTTTGGTATAGGTTCGGAATTTAGATAGATAGAAATAAATACAGACGGTAGTGATATAGAGGTTCATAGCAGGGATTTTTGCATATTGTAATGAGGGTACTACCTTAATGGTGGTGAAGGTTCATGGTACTGAAGGTTAGTGAAGGTCATTACTAGCAGTTGACACATGTTAACCTGAACAATCTATGACAGTTAAAATTGGTAAATCCCAATAATGATTCACTGACGGGTGGGGGTCGTGGGGAGCAGCCAGGAGCTGCCCAAGAATTTGTGGATCCCAGCCTTCATCGAGTGGCGGGAAGAGTTTTTCACGCCCAAGGTATACTAGCTGGTATACGTTTTAACTTTTCTTAACCTTTCTTCCCCCAGTATGAGCAAATAGTTGGCGGGTGGTTCAACCACCAACCAGTTTTGGTGATAGCAATGCTCAATGCTGGTAGACCACGGCCTCAGGATTGGTCACTCTCCGAAAGCTTGGCAAAGTGATGGTGAAACCATCACCTTGCTGAGTTGCTAGAACTTGATGGCGGAAATCCCCCAGGCATTCCAAGTTTGTTTGAACGACCTTTTCTACACAATCAACCGCTAGTTGATATCATTGATAATTGTACCCATGCTTTAAGCTTTTTTGTTTAACGACCTTTTTTATTTAACAACATGTTTATTTGTTTAAACCGCGAATTATATAACCAATGCTTACTTGATGATTATACCGCACCCATTAAACAGGAATAATTAGATCATGGAATATCATTAGCAATATCCATCAGTATCCAGTATCCACTAACAAGTTAATAAAAGTTAATCAACTAATTGATCAACTATTAGTCCAGCATTATCCAATGGTGAGAATCAACCATTAGTATCACCCATTAGTATCACCCATTACTATCTAACCCATTAGTATCTAACCCATTAACTAGTAATACCCATTGCCATTATTTGTTGATTAGCATTCATGAGCTATTCATCAACTATTTTGCCCCATTTGGCAGTGATGCTCGGCACCGAGGCGGTTGCATCCCATGGCCCACAACCATTGCCCAACGAAGCAAGGTGGTGAGGCAGCGGCATCCCGGTGTCCCCTGGGCGTTGATGATAGCCATAGTAGGCATCAGTGAGTGCCATATGAGTCACTGGTATGACTAAGGGCTTTTGGCTAGTGACTCTAGCTATATTTGATGATTTAATGGTCGATGATTTAATTGCTGATGGTTCAATGGTTGACGATTCAATCAACTCATCAATGGTCATGACTGAACAGAGGCTAACTATCCAACTGATTGAGCAGCCCAACTATGGGTAGTGACTGGCCCTATCTCATCAATCCCGGCATTTCACCATGGAAACAGAACCACGCAGCTTTGATGTTGGAGCCGGCTGCGCTTTGATCTGAAAGCGATGTGCTTCGAGCATGTTTGGTTGTTGTTCGCTCGGCGCAGATGCCAAAGTGTTTTGGCAATTTGGTTCCAAGACTGGTTGGCTATTTTGATGGTTGCATGGCTATTTTGATGGTTGCTGTTTCCCTAGAATCGCGTTATAAATTTGTGTAAAGCATCAATGCCAGATTGGTAGGACGTGCAGTTTTGATAAAAGTGCGGGTGTGTAGGTGTTGATTGCTGAATGCATGCAGATATGGAATACGCATGTAAACATGATGTGCATATTTGTACGCATATGTCAGGCAGATAGATGACGCCTAGAATTGAGTGATATCAAGCATGAAGTTAAACTCATGTTCATCAAACTCGATATTTTTCATTCATTTTATGAATGAGTTGTTTAAAACATGGAGTTGAAATACACGTGTTTTTGATTTTTAATTGTAAACATGGAGTATCAAACGCTTAAAAATTACAAATTTAGTGTATTTTGATCAATTTATCAAAAAATGAGTGTATTCAAACATTTTAAGTAAACTTTTTTGATCTTTTGCCGTTTTCCATTCCTTTGTGCAGTTCCCAAGTCTCCATGGCATGCAGACCTGGAGGCCAAGCGGCAGCCACTGACAACGGCCCCCAGGTGTAGACACTTCCTCCACCATCCGAAGACCTTGGGGAAGGAGCTGGCTCGCCTGAGGCTGCAGCTAGGCTGAGGACTGGATGTGGTGCCAGGGAGTTGATGATATGTTGGTGACATGATGTTTAAATATGTTTAATGTTTTTTGGTCATGATTTTCAATGATTTTGGATGAATTGATATACTTTGTTAGTTTGTTTTTAACTGTTTGTTGTCGTTTTTATCGTAGCTACATGTTCATTTGGGAATTGTACAGTAAGTTGTTTGGTTCTTCTCGTTGTTGGCTACATTACAAGCCCGATATAGCATCACGAAGGAAAGAGCAGGAAGCAGTGATCAACAAGCAATGACACTGCCCTGATTCATTGGAACCCGACATTTATTCGGCATGATAAACAGAACAAGAGCAATGGTAGCATCATGATCAATCACGGCAGAGAGCAACCGTAGCACAACCGACCAAATGGATGTGAGGCGGGCTCCAAATACTAAAGTGAACCTTGCCATTGGGACCAGCGCTTGCCTCTTCAATTAACTTGCAGCTCAGGGTGTCATAGACACCATAGGATGTCCACCACCACGGTGGTTAATGATGGTTCAGATATGCAGTGGTGGTTTGATACTGGCGCTTGGCCATTCGAAATGATGAACCGTCCGCAGCTACGACGAGCTCAGGCAGCCATACACCAATGCCCCGGAAGATTTGGATGAAGCCGGTGAGGCCGTACATTGCACAAAGTACTTGCAAACAGATCCTGGGTTCGCAGCTTGCGGCGCCGCGATCGTCACTGCCGTTGGTGAAGAGGGCTGATAGCGACCCATGAAATACAGCGATTGACCAGGATCGCCCGAGAGGTTGCTGATGATTGTTCGTGGTCGTCCTGAGTTATCCCTGATTGTTCAGCTCTGTTGAAAGCACCAGAACTCACCATGAACGAGAACTTTAAGGATGGTGAATGAAAAGATGGCAATGGCACCCAGTTACATCCAGTTGGGAGCAAAAGTAAGTTGGCTTGAAGGAAAAGTAGCTATGCATTTTGCCGCTACCAAATGCCTCTTTGCGATTCTCCAGGTTAGCATTACCATTTACATAATTATAATCCACGTTAGTTAAAAGATAGATCGTGGTTTTTGTTGATAGTCAGTGCTGCTCATGTGAGATTACTCTTGGGTTCTGAATTTCTTTGGGTTGATTCATGTTGCTTGCCATTTGTCTATTCTTGGAGGTTGTTGGCTATCAAGCACAAAATCACCGCAAGTTTCTTTGCAAATCTCAGCTTGCACCATTTAGCCTTGGTCCGTTCATCTTGTTTTCTACGGATCCCTGGCAAAGTACCATCTGAAGAAGCTGCTTCTTCACCAACAGTCCATTTTTGTACCGGCATTTCTTGATAACCCCATATACATCCACTGTTTACTGATCCCATGGTTCATCCCAAGATTTACCATGAATCAATGAAACAAATCATCAGTGAATCATCCCAAGCTCCAATCTTTAAAAGTGTTGCCAAGGTCAAGGTCACCCTGGAGGTGGCGAGTCCCAGCAGTCAACCCATGGCACAAGGTTTACCATCACCCCAATCAACGCAATGTCGATTCAAAGGCAAAGGTTAATCCCTCCACTCACCGGCTGATGGTTTATCCCAAAGATTTTCCAACTATATAACTATATATCGCTATATATCCATCTTCTGATCAACCACAATCGACGAAACATAGCGCTCTTACTCATTCGAAGCTTGGATCCTGGATCCTAAAGGGATCAACCATAATCCACTCATATCCATTCTAATGATCAACCATAGTCCACTCTAATACTCAACCAAAAACCGCTCATCCACTCTAATAATCAACCATCATACGAAATCCCAAGGTTTATCCTAGTAGATTCATACCAAGGTTCATCCATTCTCGCAGGATATTTTCCCTTCTAAGAAGGTTTTCCCTGCTCAGAAGATGTTTTGACAGAGGTAGAGCTATGGATAGACTTCATCCATTCTTCCCAATCCCAAGCGCTTCAAATCCCCAGGACGACCTCTTCCGGCGCCGCTTCCGCGGGCTGCGGCGCAAATTGTTGCGCCTGGCCCGCAGGGTGGACCGGAGCCAAGGCGGGGGGCGTCAGCGATGCTGGGATGGTGTGTGTTGGTTATGGCTGGTGGGTTTATATCAGTTTTGATAAGTTTTTAAGTTGTTTTTATAAGTTCTTTGGATGTTTTTATATGTGTTTTGCATTTTTCTTTTGTTGTTATAAGGGTTGCTCTTTTTCTCAAATGTATTTGGTTCGTTTGGCTGGTGGATTGAACCTTTTTTTGGGGGGATGGTAGTGGTTAATGATAGGCAATTATAAGCAACAATCATGGTTAAACAACTGCTGGTCGATGGTTTGATTGACAGTTTTTATTTTCCCAAATGTAATTGTTGACAAATGGTTGGTTGATATTTTTCATAGGGGTGGTTCAACCACCAACCAGGATTGGTAAGCTGGATCGGAAGCTGGTTGAAAAATAGTCTCCAAGAACCGTAGATCATCATTGATCACCTTTTGGTGCAGAAACCCTGGTTAAACTGTTGTAAAACCTGGAACTTGCCATAAATATCATTAAATATCCCTAGGTTATTCTTGGTTTAGAAACCGCCAAGAACCATGGTCATTCTGGCTGGCTGAGCCCTATACAGGTTGTTTGTGGGATGGCCATTGGGGAAGACAGGAAGGAGGTGCGCAGAACCTCGGACCTTAGTGATAAGGAGGATGCACCATTTCTGACTGAAGAAACAACCCCTGCGTGCCAACTAGTGGAATTGCTTCAACGTTGAGATTCTTGGATGGCAACTACCGCTGTTTCGCCAATTCTCACATTGCTTGGTGTTGCCAGCGGGGTTGATGATCTGTGCTGGTGACAAACAATTACCAAGATTTGCATCAACAATCATTTCCAGTTAAGAGTCATTGTGTAATCACTAGCAAGCTCAATACCAGAGGCTAATTTGTGGCCGTTTTTTAAAATGTAATTAATGATTGTTGATGATAAGCCAGTGGGTTGTTCCTTTGGGGGAAGGCTATCCTCATATTTGGCAGCTAAATGCCCCTGCAATGCCGGGATGCGGGACACATGTTTTGGTGCTGCCCCTGGTTGCAAAGAGATATGCGCTTTGCAATCTTCTCATTCTGGCCGTGGCTCTAAGGCCAACAAGAAATCAGAGGAACATGACAACAAACATGCTTGACATGTTTGACAGCTTCGGGGGCAGGGGTACTCCGACAACACGAGAGACAGACCGATAAACCAAGATTGCACGATTGACCAATGGTGATAGACCATCATGTTTCATCAACTGCAGTTTCACCATGATAGATATCACTGGATCATGGGGTTCATCATCCGAAATCACTGCAGTTTCACCATGATTCCTGTGGAATATGGTGGTTTCTCAAAATAGGGGACCCCCCAAATCATCCATTAATAGTCATTTACAGTAATAAACCAACCATTTTGGGGGTTCCCTATTTTAAGAAACTCCCATATGTCGTTTATCCCTGGATCTGCTGGAGAAACAGCCTGGCTCTGGACACGCCATGGGGTTCTCGCCCATGTCGCTTCACCGTGGCGGGGCGGCCGGCCGCACGTCGGATGAGGTGAGCGAAGGGGCGGCCGTGAGACGAAATCCATGCGTTCGATTCGGAGGTTGCGTGGAATGGAAGTCAAATCCACCGGGAATCCATGATTCATGTTAAGGTTAATGGTAATATAATGGTACTAGTAATCCATTCAAATATAGGTACTAGGATGATATGATGTGCGAGTATCATATGTATCATAATTATGTATGTTAATTTGATCTTATGTGCATAATTAACCATCAACAGACCATGTGCTAGTATCATGTGTATGTTAATGGTTTGTCAAGGTTAATTAGTTACGGATCTTAATGGTTTGTTCAGGTTACTTATGATGACTACAGTTGATTTTGTTCACAAAGCATCGTTGTTGCCAGCACGGATGGATTCCGCATTTCTGGGAATGATGATGTTTATTGTATCTTATTGTTAACTTCTAAAAAAATCTAAAAGTGATGTGTCCTCACAATGCTTGTTTCTGTGGTGCGGAGTGAATTTGATAGTGTGTCATGAAGATTAACAGGAATAACCCCGTTGGTGAGTTGTAATTAGTGCTTTGGTTGACAATGAGAATGATCCTGGTATTTTGCAACCATAGCAAATTGCCAACGGGGATGCAGCAATGGTAGGGATATCAATCACAGGGATACAAGACTAATAATGGTAAACAACCAGGATGTGAAACATGCAATGTGCTTGCAAACACTTTGGCAAAGGGTTTATTTTTATAACCGATTGGCAAATTTTTGTTCTCTTCATAACGGATTGATTTTTTGTGTAACGCCACTTTTTTGCCGCAGGCACCCGGCTGACACCAAGAATGCTGCATCGCTCAACGCCGCAGTGTTGAAGGATCACCTCAGTGGCGGTCACCAGTGGTGTCCGACTGATGGCGAGACAGATGGCGTAGTTCGTTGAGCATCACCGACATGGAGCTTCGTTGCGTGTCCGTAAAGCATGATCACCATGGTGGTGTCCAGCAACGCCTAATGATGCTTGCCCATGGTTAGTGGTGAGCGGCTGAACTGTGCAAGTATCCCTGGTTCGGACGATGCTCAATGATGGATACAGCATGATACAGCCATGGTCGTGTGAATGCAAAACCACAATCATTTTAACAGGTCAACTAATCAACTACAACAAGTCTACAAGTTTAGAACTATAGAACTACATGGTGTGTGACCCGAATCAGATAATCATTATGAACACACACCAAGCAACATGGACAGCTCGTGGTCATGCTGCTGGACCAACCTGCCAACCTCGCAGGAATGGCGTTCTGCGCCCCGTTTGGCCAGCGCCTTCCTGAAGAAATGGCGCGGCACATCCCAGGGACTGCTGGAGGTGTTGGACACCATGGCGCGGCACGCGGTGGATGCCTGGCGTTAAAGCTGTCCTGGCTGATCCCACGGAGAGGATCACACCAGATCTGACAACCTCAGGTGGTTGATTGCGTTGGAATTCTTTGGAATCTGGGTTTTGTTTACAAATTTATTTTGAATTCTTTGATTTGGGTTGTTTTTTTAAAAACATTTTTTGTTTCAATGTTTCATGGGGCTGGTGGTTGTTTCATGAAACGTGGGATGATGGGGAGTGGCTAAAATGATTTTTTGGGACCACCATCAAGTTGCCAACACCCACTTGAAGTAGTCGTCACTTGCTTTTGGGGTGTACCTTGAAGACCCGTTGTTGGCGCATAAAGATGCTAGCTGCTGGTTCGTCTAAGTACCGAATCTGATCTATCGAATCTTCTCTCATTTTTTCCAATCTAATCTATCTAGTCTTGATTGCTAATCCAATCTAATCTAGTCCAATCCATCTTGATTTCGGCCGGAAAAAATACAAAGTGGTCAACAAAAAGATGGCTTTGGGATGTTTGGGGGCCAATGGAACCCCCCAGCAGTTGGTTGCTCTTAAGCAGCACATGGCTCCCAAGGAAACCAACGCCTTCCACTTCAGTGCTGCCATCAGCGCCTCAGCGCAGAGGTTGGTAGGTCGCAGCCCGGAAGATCGATGCCCATATGGAGATATATCATAATGAAAATGGTTTCGGCGGGCTCTGTAGTTTGGCAGGTTTTTTCCCCTTCGAAGAAGGTTTTTTCCCTGCCCGCATGAGCCTGGTAGCATCCAATGGCTTACAAGGGGTTTGCAACCCAGCAAACAAATCAGCAAAGAAGTTCTTCGCAGGGGCAACATTTTGTCAACTTTAGTCATTTTCTATCTCACTCATATGTGTTTGAAGCATGTTTATATTGTGACTTGTTGTACCATATCGAGGGCATTGCGCCGATTTGGCCGTGAGGGCAAGCAGGGCGCAGGACAGCAAAGGAAAGGGTAGCCATGATGTACAGTGAATGAATGAATTACTAATATATTGATTAGTGATATGATACGTTCGAAAGTTCAAGTGTTCGCCATCATTCACACTGCGGACGAGTGGGTTGTTGCAAGCTTGTTTTGGTTGGAAGTCAAGCATGGGATGTCAAGAGTATAGACTGTAGCTATAATTTATAATGTTTTTTTGCAGGTTACACGTTGCCAGTGCTTGATTGATCCAAATTGCTATGTTGGAGGCTACGCGCCTGCAGCAACAAAGCGAAACCAGCTATAACACGACCCTAGTAGGTGATTTACCCACCCTTGTTCGCCACGATTTTGACCTTCAAGAAACCATCATTTGACCGAGTTGGCCCCCTGCATACCACGTCACACCAGTGTCCCAGAACGGCGTTGCCTTGCCAGCCTCTCAGTTGAACTGCTCGGAATCGATGGGTTCCATTGGTGCAAGTGGGGTCATCCTGATTCATCGACATACGCCCCAACCTCAAGATCAGCGACATCGCAGAACATCAGTATTCACCACCACTAGCCACCATTTACTATTAGCTAATGGAGATTAATTGTAATGAAACAACATATTCAAAAAGGCTAGTGACTAGTGATTAAGAATCAACGATTCTTTTGATATGTCTTCACCATTTACCACCATTCGCAGCCATCAACCACCATCAATCATCCTTCACCATCCTGAATTACGATCATCAACCATTCACCGCCATTTTGGCACATGAAGTAAGAACCAACCACCATTCACCATCAGGAACAGTACTCAACCACCATCAAGTATATATCAACTATCCACCAGTTAGGCATCAATCACCCATCAATCAACCATCACATGCCATCAATTAACCATCCCATTAGAACTCAACCATCATCAATCAACCATCAATCACATGCCATCATTAACCCACCATTGATGCCATGTGATGGTGAACCATGTGGGTGTTTCTGAAAAAAATAGGGGTATCCCCAAATCATCCAGCTTATTGATTATCTATAGTAATGAACCAGCCATTTTTGGGGCTCTCTATTTTGAGAAACCACCATGTATCCATCAGTGTATCCTTGTATCAATGGATTATCCATCAGTGTATCAATCACATGCCATCATTAACCCACCGGATGAATTGGAAACCACCATGTATATCAAATCTCCATCCGATTCCATCAGTGCACCCTTCAGTCGCTCCCAGGTGCCTTGCCGCAGGGCGCATGGGTTGCCGCCCTGCAGCTGCTGTCTGCGCCCAAGGTGGTGATCTTCGGTGCCGGGGGGGGGGGTCCACAGGAGCCGGGGCGTGGGCTCACACGTTGGCAGTGGTGGATGGGGAATGAGGGTGCGCGAGGATGGTAGTTGTGATGGTGAATCATTGCAAATGATGGTTTTAGTGATGGTCAATGCTGGTGAATGATGGTGATCACTGCTGGTTTTGGTTGAAGGAGGGTGAGTGAAGCTTGGTTGATGGTGAAAGGTGATAAATGATGGAGGATGGTTAGTGGTGATGATTATGGTGGTCATTAATGACAGTTAGTGATGATTGATTGATAAATAGCTTTGATGGCGCTGAAAAGTAACTATAATGATGGTTAGCTGAGAATGGTTTGAAATGGTGCATACCGATGATCAAAAAGCTGCATAATCGTGGTGAATACTGGTTACGGACAACCTTAAGATCACAGTGGACCTAAACAACATCAAAGGAAGCTGCTAAAACGTTGACTATCATGAATCAGCTAACCAGCAAGCGTGATGAACGTCATTTAATGACCATCCACCAATTGCAGAACCAGAATTCTTACCCACCACCATCAACCACCAACACCAACCATCAACCAGCCACAAATCAGCTAGCAATCAACCACTGCTAAGCACCACCCCACCATGCACCCAGCCCTTCCAACCCTTCCAACCTCTCAGGTGCTGCCCTACGCACCTGCCACTGGTCAGCGGCTCTGCACTTGCTAGAGCTCATGCACAGTAGCGAGGCGCGGGGCATAGGAAGACATGGCTATGGCCGGTGAGCTGGTTAATAGTAGTTTACTGTCTTTAGTTTTGGTTAATAGTAATAAATGGTTATCATCACTTTTGGTGATCATCACTTTAGTAGTTTTCTAGCTGGTTTACTATGGTTGATAACCTTTAGTGATAGCTGGTGGCTTTGGTTGAGCCGGTACGATTAGTTGATGTAGCCATAAGAATGAATAACTGGTTCATTACCTGATGGGTAATGACATTATAGTAGCAACATGTAGCAACAATGCTAGGTAATGACTGTCTATCCTTTTCGTATGGGAAAATAACCCCGGCTAGGATTACTGGTTAGAGAGAGGATTACTGGTTAATTTGCTGGTCACAGGTTGGTGAGAATGGTAGATTGATAAGAATGGCCATCAGAACCGGCTAAGAGCAATGGCTTTGCAGCAATTGATAGGTTGATTATGATCCTTACGTATAGTGGTTAATCATTGGGGAATGATTGGTTATAAGGCACAAGAAGAGACAAGAATAATAGAATGATTAGGAGATGTACTGTACCAACTGTATGCGGCTGTAGGTCAATACTAACCAATCAAAAAAGGGGTAGATGAACATCCCAATAGTTGGACTAGATTGGTTAGTTGGGGATGCGAACATGGGGACAGGGTATAAGGCCATAGTCATATTACATCATGTCACTTTTCATGGTAAATCGTGGCCAAGAATGGGTGATTTTATTTTGAATATGATTTATAGATGGTTGTTTAAACGTTGTTTAATCATCGGTGATTGTTGGTGGGTTGTGGGATGGCGAATGAAAGTGAATGTCAGTCACCATGACCCATGATTGTTTCTCATTCAGCAACATGAATTGGCGAATGACCGTGGAGAGTTCAAAAAAAATGACGTAGTGGCGATGTTTTTGTGGCTCATACGTGGTGATTAATTGTGTATAGAGGTTATGCACCAGTATCACTTGAACTATGTAGTGATTTCTTTTGGTGAGTTCATTGTGAAGTGGACTGTGGAATCTTCAATGGTCAATCACTGGTCACTTGCTGGGTTGGAAATATAAGAAGCAACCGGCCAACAGCAATGGTCAAGTCATGAGCAGGAATACACAATTATACCATGCATTATTTCTACCAATAGTGTTTTTCACAAGTTAACGATCATCCAGCATCGAACATCAAAAACAGATCAACTATTGATCAACCACCATCAACAATGATTGTTATCAAATTGTTATCCCTGACTAGCCACCTTGAATCATGAACTAACCATGCCTTATCTTATGAACCACCCGATGGTTCCCCGCCACATGGCGCGTGCACCACCCTGCGCCCCAGGTTTTGCCCAACGTGGTAATCTACAACACTGCGACTCGGCGATTGGTCACAGACCATCATCAACATCAGCAGTTTTTTCCCAGTGGGCTATGGGTTCAATATGAACCATTAACAAGGAGGGATCACAAGTCATAACTTAGTCATAACCAAGAAAATCACAGGGAAAACCAGGCCGTGGTTCATGACGGCACACCAGGGTGACCCATGGCCAGGGCCGTTGGTCCACCTGTTCCGAGCGGCACCATGGCAGGGCCACACATCTCCGAGGCCATCAAAGTTGCGGCCTGCGAAGATGGATGGCCACATGCCTTGCTGCTGATGACCTCGGACATGCATCGGGAGCGGTGTCAGCGGGATGGGGAAGGCATGGAAGGCATGGAAGGCGGGTTGCCCAGTGGCCATGTTGGGTGAAGTACCCAGTGATATCATGTGATATCCAGGCCCGGAATATGACGGAGCATGATTGAAAATGATGCTTCGTTTCTTAGGGGGAAGTGGTGTGCCATGACTTTGGCTTTGGACCTTGAAATTGTATGAAATTGTCATCCTCCTGCTTCGTTCCGCTGATGGTTGACCAGCAAATGATGCTATAGTTGGTTAAGATGGGCAAGTTCCTTAATGATACCAACTATAGACCCTTAGCCAACTGTATGGCATTATTTGGAGTCGTCATCCGTTGTCATTCATGTTCAATCATTTCAATCATTCATATCTTGATTCACCCTTGGTTTCGCCTGACATGCATTTGGACCAACTGTCTCCGCAGGATGGCATCACAGCAGATGTGGTCACCTACAACACGGCCATCAGATGTTGCGACGCTTGGCCGTTGGCGAAGCAAAGAACTACTGGATGTTGGCCTTGGGATCATCACATGTGCCTGGCATCAATTTCCAGCATTTCCCGGCGAAACGAAGCATTTCATTGATGTTGGAGATGGTTTTCATAGACGTGAAGGGTTAGGATGAGCTTTTTGTGATGTGAATGGTGCGCTCAGCAACTGGGTTTTTCGTGGTTAGCAGGCATTTGGTTTGCGTATCCTTGGGTGTGTTGCCAACATCATTTTTGATTTTAGATTCGAGGCCCGTCACTTTCGGGGCAGGCGGGTGAAGATGATTTTCTCATAAAAGAAGCTCCTCCAGGGGTTGGGAGGTCAGGACATGTAGCTGACGAGAACAAGCACATGTGCAATGCTGGGTTCAATGGATAAAGTTGAATGAGGGGTACTGGAGTTGGACTTGACCAATTTGTGTTCGATTCCTTGCACCGAACCAATGTTGCTCTCTGGAAAATCATTAGATGCACCTTCAAAACTAACATTTGATCATCGTGGAATTGGGCCAGCTGTGCCTATTTCCGTCTCGCTTCCCAGTGTGGCTGGGACAGGGTGACCTGATAGCGATGGAGAGACCTTCAAAACTAGTGATGCCCGCTGGATTTGCCACTTTTGTCGTGGGAGTTTCTGAGGACATTGCTGGTCAGTGGGCTTTGGCCATGGACCTGGTCGACCAGAAACCTGGCACAGTGGGTTGCTGACAGCCGGTGGACTCATGGAAACATAGATTTGGAGGCGGTGTGATGCATAAAACTCCTTGCATATCCATCAATCTACTATTTTTTACGGTGCTTTCAGACATGATTTCTCAGCAACATGTGTGTGGTCAATGGTTTTCTTGCCTCTTCATGTCTATTCACCCTATGATGCCAATCCCAGATTCTGACCTGCCAAAACTTGCGGCTTCTTCAACCACACCTACCCACAGCTGCTTCGCACCATGCTGCTTCGCTGTGCCGGTGAGGATGGAAGCTGGCGAGGTGCCTCCGGATGTCATCACCTACAACACGCTGATGGACGTCTACCAGAAATGCGGGCAGTGGCCTCGTGCCTTGCAGGTCTTTGATCGAGACCTGCAGGGGAAGGGTGATGTGATCAGCATGAACACTGCGATGCTGGCGATGGCGAGACTCGTCTGAGACTCGGGAGATGCGCTGAGTGGCGGGTGGAAGCACATGAATGGATACATATGGCGATAGAAAAAACAGAGATACATACAAGGTGCCAGAATAAGGCGTCAAATTGGCTGATGGATGTCCATTTTTACCCTTCAGTAAACCAGCTGGATGGCTGTCAAGGACTGGATGTTGCTGGTGATGCCATGTAGAGCCGGAAAGTGAGACTGCAGGTGGGTCAAGGATCGCCCCGAATGCTCAAGGCTGATGGGTTGCCTACTGTTTAGAATCCTGTTTTCCACATCACCCAGACTATCAGGAAAGGTGGTCTCTGGCGGGAAGTGCTGATGATGCTATTTGAGATGCCTGGTAAGCACCTGGCGCCTTCCACTATCAGCCGCTTGGTAAACAGTATCCGTGCTCTTTTGTCGAAGCGGTGGTCTCAAATGGCAGGTTGACGGCCCGCATTCATAGATTAGTTGCAAACGTACACCGCAACGATGACCAAATATAGGTTTCTTTGTACATGTAGTTCCTTTGCGATGATTAATGCTTAATGGTGCCGGAAAGAGATCGAGGCTCAAGATCTACATAGGGAACATGAACTACCATCATCAGTCATCAGCCATCATCAACCCGTCATCTACCATGACTTCGCCATCACCAACCATCATCCGGAATCATTAAAACAATTTCATCATCCACATCATTCGCCATACTTCGCCAATCTTCCCGTGCTGCGCCCCGGTGCGCACGGGTGCAGACCGGTGCACCGTTGCAGGTTATAACATCGCCATCAAGGCCGCGGAGAGCTGGGAGATGGGACTCCACTTGCTCAGCCCCTGGGCAAGGGGATGAGATGATGGGATGGCGAATTCCAGGTGGGTGATTTAGAGTTCAATGGTGGGGAAATGATGGGAAAATGATGGGTGAATGCTAGTGAATGGTGGGTAAATGCTGGGCAATGGTAGTAACATCGCCATTGAATGGTGGGTGAATGATGGTTAAACTGAGCAATGTCTATGCGCTGCCCGGTCTTCATGGACATAGACTCACCATTTGTTTATTTGTTTGATGGTTCTCAAAATGGGGGTACCTCCAAATCATTAAACCAATCCATATATAGTAGTAGACCAACTATTTTTTGGGTCCCCGATTCTAAGAAACCACCATTGGATGGCAAAACCAAAGCAATGATACGTCAAGTTCCTTGAACAGTCACGAAGCCTCGCTGTTGGAGTAACGGCCCGCAACGCCACGGGACACATGGCCAAGACTTTGCGGCAACGATGGATGAGTCATGGCTAATTCGTTGCTAAATGATGGGTAAATGGTGGTTAAACTCAAGCTGAGCAATGGTTTGTTCCTGGTCAATCGATGGTGCTCTAATATGACCACATGGTCAAAATGGTTGAGAAAAAGGGATGACGATGACGATGACGATGATGATGATGATGATGATGATGATGATGATGATGATGGTTATTAATGAGGACGGATAAGAGAGATGGGGTAATGGCGAGTAAGAGTGACTAGTAAGAGCACTGGAATACATTTTGAATGATTGTTATCCAGGATTAATCATGCTTAGTTATATAGTAGTGGTCAATTGGTACTGCTCAATTTTATTGTCAACAATTATGGTTGATGATGCCGATTAATCATGTCGCATTTATCGCTTAATATTGTGATTCAAACATTGTTGATTTAATGGCCAGCAATGGTTAAGTTAAGCACAAGACAGGCACATACTCATTAGCAAGATGCTGGGTGACGCTGGTCATTTCATGTTAGTGAATGGTGGTTGATTGTTTTTAAAGGTCTGCTGTGGGGTTTTCAATGCTGAATGCCAGTAAGTACAGGGCCAGGTTGACGAGTTTATGCAGGTTGGAGGCCCCAGGTCTTAACAACACAAGGGACCTGCGAGGCAAGGGCCCCGCCCTGGAGCTTAGGTTCCATGCGGCAACAGCTCCTCGTGACCAGCATCGTGACATACAACACGTTGCTGAGCACGCTGCAGAAATGCGCGGACGCCCGGGAGCTGCGCTCTGGAAGATGAAGGATCCTGGGGAAGTCAAACAAATTAGCCGGCTTTCAATCGGTGAAAGGTATTGAAAGGTGGTCTTTAAGCACATGAAAGCAACATGGCTGTGGGTCAAAACCCTGTACCCCTGGTTCCCCCACTACTAACTATTGTTTTCCCTATTTTTGTTGGTTATTATCCCCCATTATTGGTTGATTAATATTGACCCATAGCCACATCCGCCGGTAAAGCACTTCCTACCATAGCTCTCTCCCAAGCACCAGCCATCGCAACCCATCGCATTGGTACCATCCAATCGCATGGGTTGCCAGTGGCAGGGGGGCGAGCGCGAGGGGCGGGTGGCATTGCGGCTCCTGCGCTCCATGAAGGAGGCGGCAAGGGCCCTGCCGGTGTCCCAACCGATCTTCCAAGCCCTGTTTCAGAGGGAATTACAGTTTATTAGAGGGTACCCTTGTTCACCATGAGATCAGGAAACGATTAACTTTGGTTTAAAGTAAATGTGACCCAAAAAATAAGTATTGGTGAGAATGGGAACCAGAAATGTCAACGCTTAATTATGCTGAATAGTCTATGGGTTATCATCACCAGCAACTGCATAGGCTGCTTCATACTGGGGGGGTGAATAGGTTACAGTGAATCCTCTCCAGTGGTTGCAAAGGGGTTAGCCGTTATGCCTGGGCATGGCAAACCCTGTGACCATCTTCGGTTTCGAGCATCTCAAGGGATGCCGGATTTGGCACATTCAGAGTCAGGATAGTGATCTTATCCTCAAAAGCAAAAAAGTTTTGATTTCACTTTCAACCATCCCGCGTGGTGCAAGAATTTGCGAGATGGTTGGTCCATGTGCAGCTACCTGCTGTGAAATATACTCACTCCTGACATCGTTTAAAGCTTCACTCATGGCAGTAAGGCTCACTTCTCATCATGAATACTCTGCATCCTCACAGGGTGTAGCTCGAAACAAACTCCAGACCGGATACAGGTAGAACACCATTCGGCTTTCAACATGGAACGAAAGGAAGGAGAGGAGATGAGCAAATCAATGGATGATCTGCAACTTGTAGCAGTTGCACTTGCTCAAGCATGGACACGCTGAGAGTTTCGCTGGTCAAACTGCTTGAAATTTCTGGATTTTTTGCTCTGACATGGGGTTTCCTATGGGTTTCCCAAGGTTTCCCATCGTGTCGACACGTTTTTTTTTGTACCCGGCAACGGAGACTCCCATGCAGGTGGACGTCGTGAGTTTCAATGCTGCCATCTCGGCATGCGAGCCTTGACTGTTTTGATGGGCTGGATCTCATGCACTGAACACGGTGGAATACCATGGAAGAATCCTGGGTGGATGAGCAGTGTGTGTGTATGTGTGTGCGTGTGTGTCTGTGTGTGCTGGATTGGAGGTACTCCCAACCTTTGTTCACATGTTTTTGGTTTAGCTTTTGGACTTGGAAGAAAAATATTTCACTATCATCAACCAATGTTTTTTCTTAAAATTGAATCAGTATCATCAACAGCTGAAAAAAAACATAACAACGATTATTGCTTGTTGTCCTTTCAATTTTCAAGAGATGGTCAGCAAAGGGATTTCCATGACCTCACTCATGAAGTCCCATTCATTCTGCAGAACATACCAAGGACAAGCTGAAGAATTTAACAATGGCTCATACCAACACTCAGGTCATTCCCCCAGCCGTTAGGTTTCCCAGTTATCAACGGACCACCAGCGACCTATCATTCCAGGGCTTTCTTTCCACGGCTGCGAGGAGTGCGTGGGTCAGTGGCAGTTGACCTTAGAATTGCTGAAGGAGATGAATGCCAAGAAGATCTCTGCAGATCAGGCCATGGGAGCTGAGTTGGGCGACCAGCTGATGCTGTTCTCGACACTTTCAGGTACCTTAGGTGCCATAGATGTACCTAGATGATATAGTGTATCAGCTCTAGTTAGATGATAATAGGTAACCATAACAACAATTCCTACTTGGGGTTGGCTGGTTGCCTACCATAGAGGGAACTGGAAGGATTGGGGTTGATTTCAGTGGCCGCATGACATGCCTGTGCGCATGTTTGAGCAACCAAAGTCGTGCGTGATAAACAGCAATGATTTGAGCGCTTGATGATATCATGAATCTCACCATAGGTGCTGGGCAAGCTCGGGGAAAGTCATCCACAGTGCTAGCCTTGATGAAGGGCCATGTTTCAACCAACGCTCGGTGGAGGCTCAGTGCCCAATGCGCCTCGTTTGTGGTTGCTGATGGTGGTTGGTCATCGCTCACCGTTGCGCCACTAAGGTAACCTACAGTGCGATGATCAGCGCCTGTGACAAAGTCGCTCAATGGGAGATGGCCTTGCATCTCATGGGCATGGCACATGTGACTTGCCCTCCCTTGGTCGGTCAAGGTCGGTTGGGTACGCTTCACTGGTTGGAGGGTTTGTTAAGCAAGCTTCGACCAATGCAACTGATGGTGTAATCCGCTCTCACAATGGCAGTAGGCAAGTGAGGTACTTGGCGTTCCCCAAGCTCCAATGTTCAATCTACAAGCCAGATACTCCATGTATATTTGCTTGTGGTGAAGTCTTCACGGACTCAGCCAGCCAACATGACCAAGATTCCTGAGGCCTTTCTGTGAACCCCTAAGCGAATACCTTGAGGGACCCAAGTGGCATCACCTTGGAACCGCAGGGCCACCACCGAGGCTATGGCAGATACCATCGCCATGAACTCGGCCATTGCTGCGTGCGCTCGCGCATCCCAGTGGCCCTCAGCGCTGCCACTTGAAGCAACTGATGTGCTTATGTTTGGCCACATGACTGTGGGTCAATATTAACCAACCAATAGTGGGGGATAAGTTCACCAACAATAATAGTGGGAAACCAATGGTTAATGATAGGGGAACCAAGGGTACAGGGTCTTGACCGACAGCCATATTTGCCCTTGAACAGTGTGCTAAAACCCTTTTCTTCTGCATCAGTGGTTTTTGATCTTGTAACGACTCTCAAGATTGCCGGATTTACGTTGTGTGTTTGGCCCAAAACCATGCAAGGAGGACAGCCTCCGGTAAATGCATGGGCCTGCTCGATGCGTGAAGAACATTAAACATTTCTCAAAAATTGCTGAGTCATTCCTTTCTCCAACACGAGTTGGCTGGCCAAGCGATGTGAAGAGATATGTGGTCATCAGTACATCATGAACGTGAGGCTAATGATCAATCATCCAGTGGACAAACACTCAAGCCATCATGAATCACCATCAACCATCATCAAGTAATGATAGCTTCATGTTGATCACTATCCTTGATAGCTATCATTCACCACCATCAACCATCATCAAGCTGTTCTATCACCACATAATGTCCAACTCAAGCCATCATTAACCACCATGAATCATCATGAACTACTGGTAATGCTGTGATGCTTCATGTTCATTTCATGGTCATTTCACCCCCGCTGTTTGAGGCATCTCCTGTGGCAAATGAGCCAGCTCCAACTGGATCCAGACACGGCCAGCTTCAACGCTGCGTGCATGGGAGGCGAGGTGACCTGCAGCCCGGGGGTCGCCAGGGCTGCGCCGAGCTCAGCACCAGGTGACTGGCAGATGGTGATGACTTTGCTGTCGGAGATGCTGCTGCTGTCGCTGGTGCCCAACGAGATCACCATCACCACGGTGCGGTTGGGCTGTCCTTCTGCTTGGGAGCTGTGCGACAAATCGCGTGGATCCCTGTGGGAAGAACCAAGTGGATCTAGGGAAGCTCTGATGATTGCGGATATGCGAGCAAACATTTTGGGAAGGTGTATCTAAGGTTCAGCCCCGTAAACAATTGATACGTTTACCATGGATGATCATGGATACTTGATACGCATTGATTTTGCACCATCGATACTACATTGAGATTTGATTCGATTTACCTATTGATATCATTGATCCTATCTGATTTTGCACCTTTTTGCACCTCATGGACTGATCAGAGCTGGGAGCTGTCAGCGAGTGCGAGGCGCTCGCGAGCTTGGAAAGGAGCGCCCAGAGAGGCACCTGGAAGGTCGTCGCTTGGATCTTCGGAACCCAGGTTGAACTTCCAAGGAACAGGGGGATATCCCTAAAGAACCCACCCAAGCTACATGTCGGTTGCCTGATCATGCTTGGTCATGAGGCTTAGCTTAGCTCAAGTGTTCTAAAATCAGTGTCTCTCCATGTTCCGACCTTTATGAATGATCATTAACGATTACTAATCAGCAGAATCATTAACATTGAATCAACCAGCATTGCCGGTCATAAAGTAAGCATCATTACCATTTTTGATCATCATGTTATCATGTTAGTTATCATGGACCATCATCATTACTCCATTTGAACACTGCAACGATAGTGCTAAACAGGGAAAACTTTCTTGGAAAAGAAAAAGACCGCCAAGCCTAAGGAAGACGTCAAGCCTTAGCAATGACAAACCGCAAACCGCCATCATGAATAACCATCAATCAACCATCATTCAGTAACCATCATGAACCATCATGGGGTTTACGGTCAACATTTGTTAACTATCACGAACTATTTCATGGTTAACAGTTTGCAGTCAATGATCAGTATTCAGTATCATTGTTAAACATCATGAGTTAACACTTAACTATCATATACTATCATTCCCATTCTGCCCAGACTTGCGTGCTTCAGGCTTTGAAGTTGGTTGGCTTGATGCATGAGAAGAGGGTGCAGTCTGTGGCTGGGCCCTGCCATGGAAAGATGTTGGGTCCATGCGAGGTCAGGTTTGGGTCCATGATCAGTTGCTATCGGTTGCAACATGTTGTGAACCATTGCCAACCCCAGGAACAGATGATCACCATCATTTAGCGGAAAAGCCTGGGAAACCAGCTAAGATGGTGGACATATGGGGCCTTTGACAGATGATTGAGTTCAGTTTTGGGAAAAAGGAAAAATGTTTGGTTAGCTGGTTGCACACTAAGCTTTAGGATGATTTTTCTTGATGAATGCAATTGAAACAATGGGTGCCCATGAACAAATTGGGTTTAGCAAGTGAATGTTTAATGCTTCAAGCAAAAACTCATGACGCCGAGAAATTGATGCGTGACTGCACATGTATATCACTGGGCCGGTGACCAAGATTCCTACATTCAGATCGATGAAGCCTGGTGCCAAGTTCAATTGAAAGGCCGCCCAAATGAAAAACAAATCCATCAACTTCAGCCCCAAGCACAGTCGTTGTGGCACTATGCTTGACTTCTCTCGCAACACCCCCTGAGCAGCCGTTTCCTGGCCCAAAGTTTCTGGCAAAGGAGCGGACAACATGGCCTGAAGACAGTCATGTTTATGGTGGTGAATGTGGGTATGCCTTAATGTGGTGGTACCCCCCAAATCATCCATCGTATCAATCATGGAAAATACTAAGCCAGCCATTATAACTTGGGGGCTTAGGGGGTCCCTTATTTTAAGAAACCACGATGTTGATTGGCAAGGCAGGAAACCAGTTTATGATGTTTTTTCCCTTTCCGACAGTCACCAAATCATTTCACATGTTTATCTGTGAGTACCGCTCCATGTGAGATAACTTCACAGCTCATGTTGATCTTTCTTTTTTGCACACATACATACTGTGTATTTATCTATTTGCATATCTAGATCTCATGCAGTCCAGCTAAGCTCCAAAGCTGCTAACTTACGCTAGCGATCAACCCATAGCAATCAAGATAAATCGATATTACATTGCGTATGTCGGCTCAAAAGCCATCTTAAACCCACATCAAGATCTTAAACCATCATTTACACGTGAAAAAACATAGAGATCTTAAACCAACATCGTTTAACATATAGATTCACATTTCCAACAACCATCAAAAACCCAGAAACCACCATCATTTAGATCTTAAACCAACTTAGACAAATTATCATAGATATATTACCATATCATATCTCAAAAACAAAAAATCAAAAAAAACATCAACAAACATCCAAAAACACTCAGAAACCCAACACAAATCACCTCCTCATCCGCGCCATCCACGCCATGGCCTTCCTGCCGGGGCGGCGGGCTGCCGCGCTGCTGTCCACCGTGGCGGTGGCCTTGCCGCGCGCTGCCGCGCGCGGCGCGTTTCGGCGCTCGGAAGCCGTGGAGGTGGAGGCCATGGGGGGCACTGAAGCAGCTGGTGGGTGGTTTGGATGGTGACCCCCAAGGGTTATAAACAGCTTTTAGTGGTGAATGATAGGGGTTAATAATATAACAATGTGGTGGTGAAGCTATAACCAGCTTATAGTGGTGAATGATAGGGGTTACGAACCGACAACGGACCATCAATTTTAATGGAAAATTAGGGTAAGATAACTAAATAGAGATTGACAATGGCCAGCTTATCACTTATTCCATTGTGGATAATGGCCATAAAAGGGGCACATAATCATTAATGGGCTGATAATGATATTAGCCTTCCATTGATGGTTAGTGATGAAGCCATCAAGGAAAAGAAACCATGAAATGATTGCTGGCTGATGGGTAATCATGTTCAATGGGGGATAATAAGCAACAATCATGGTGAAAAACAACTGTTGGTTGGTGGTTTGATTCACATGCTTCACTAGTAATCAACGAATGGTTGGTTGACTAATCTTTTTCATAGGGGTTGAACAACACCCACCAGTAATTAGCTTGAACCAATCCAATTAATCATGGTTAGTCAATGTGTTTGCTTGAGTAGTTATCAGGTTAGTCATAACTAATAGTGATGATTGACCTAATAATGATTCGCCTAATAATGATTACTCAATTAACTAGGTTCATAATATGAACCAATGACTAATAATGCGTCAATCAACGGCAGATATTGGTCAACAATGGTTAATCATGGTCACGAACCAATTGATGAGACATGAATCAGCCCTGGATTGATCAATTCCATTGGTTTAGAATGGCTGGCAATGTGGATAAAAATGGTCAATAACTTTTGATTCCATACAAATGGTTACAATGGTCTATAGTGATCAGTAAGGGTTATAACCATTGGTTTTCAAGGGAAGAACAACCAACAAGAATGGCTAATTTCATAGATCTGTTTTTTTGGGGGCTACCATTTTTATTGTCAATGTGCCTGCCCAATTTGGCTAGCATACAATGTGAAGGTGCGATAAACTGATTATCCGCCGTGAGCCAGATGCCGACTCCATGACTTCAAAAATAGGGCCGCTATAATAGACATGTTTGCTTGAAAGCCTTGTTGTTTGAGTATCATATTTACATGCTCCCCGGCAGTCGAACAAAGCAAATCAAGAAATCCACCGTTCTTTGATGATGCATCATGGTTTTGTCGGTATCAGCTTATTAATTGCCAGTTATTTATCAGTAATTACTTGGCTCATAGCAAATTTTGGTTGCCAATACTTTTATCAACTTACTAATTACCAGTTATTTATTAACTACCAGTTATAGATATCATAGCAAGTTTATGAGTCCCAGTCAACAGTTTGGTTTCGGTTTTGGTTGTGTTTTTTTGTTGGTGCTTGCGGCCGAAGGCTGACACTTGGTCGTTGTTGGTCGTTGTTTGGTTGGATCCGCTACGTCATCATCGTGGGTGCACTGTTGGGGATCTTGTTGTTGCTAGGGTGCGAGCAGGGGGAAATGGACCATTTATTTTTGTAACAATGACACAAGGTTGTTGGGGAAGATTGCTCATTACCAGCACGGGTTGATTGTGTCTTTTGGCCAACGTGTACGGTTTCTGACCAGTTACTACTACCTAAGATCAATAAGCATGGTTGATTATTTCAAAGGATATCATGATGTGGCCAACCATAGCGAGCAAAACATGTTCCTTTCATTGTACAGTTGATCGAGATGGGTCAACTGCACCTGGCTGTATCTCCATCAATGTTCAATCACAGCTTGCTTTTGGTTGAGAAGTAATGAGTTGGTAAACATAAGTTGGCAGTTCGTTGTTCTCAACATTATTTGGTTTCCCCATGTTTGGGATTGTTGATTACCAAGCATCTTTTTCAGAGTGGTTGAAACCACCAACCAATAATGATCATTAGTAACCATTAGAACCGTTATGAACCGTTATAACCATCATTACATGAAGTAAGAAGTATTAGTAACCATTACAACCATTGATTAAGTATGACTAACCGCTAAAGATATAACCATCGGGGTACCAATCAGGTTGGAAATCTTGTGATTCTTCCTCCATTTCGGCTGCCAAACTGCCAAACTACTAACAATCATCGCAGGGCTGCTGTCTGCTTGGTGCCCATACCGCCTGTTCGAACGTAAGGAATGACAACTGACATACCATGTTTTGATCGAGTTTACACCGTTGAACTAAAGCTGGACCGCAAAAGAAGGCTAGTAGGATAAACATGGATAAACTTCTACGCTTTTGCTGGGGGAATTAAAAGGTAGATTTGGAATTCATAGCTTTTACACCTAACCTTGGATCCCATAGTTGCAAAATTACAAGGTCGTATGCCGTAACCACAGAGAGATATTGAACAGACAGCATAGCTGTGGCTCAAGCGACCAGGGCAGCTGTGGTTTCAAGCCGCGTCCAGAGCCGCGTGCAGGTTTCATTCGCCAACAAGTACACTTGGTGATTTCTCAATACGGGGAACCCAAAGAATGGTTGTTTCAAAACTAAATGGTCGGTTTATAACTTTAAATGATTAATTTGAAGGATAATTTGGGGCACCCCTATTTTGAGAAACATCCACTAGCGCTGGGAGCCTTGAAAGACCTTTGTGATGGTTTCAGCAGGTGGGATGCATACGGTGCTTCTCCGAAGTGACGGCTCCGCTGTTGCATGCGGAAGCAATAGTGATGGACAATGTGACGTTCCACCTTTGGAAGAAGGGGTGACATACACTCAGGTTGCTGCAGGTTACAAACATACCGGGTTTCTCCGAAATGATGGCTTTGTTGCTGTATGCGGAAGCAATAGTCATGGACAATGTGACGTGCCACCTTTTGAAAACGGTGTGACATACACTCAGATTTCTGCAGGTCGCAATCATACCGCGCTTCTCCGAAGTGATGGCTTTGCTGTTGCTTTGGGGGACAACCTTGAGGGACAATGTAGAATTCCACGCTTAGATGACGGCGTGACATACACCCAGGTTTCTGCAGGCTGCGCTCATACAGTACTTCTCCGAAGTGACGGCTATGCTTCTGCTTGCGGAGAGGAGCTTGAGGGACAATGTAGAATTCCACGCTTGGATGACGGCGTGACATACACTCAGGTTTCTGCAGGTGGCTGGCATACTGTGCTTCTCCGCAGTGATGGCTTTGCTGTTGCTTGCGGGCTCAACGACAATGGACAACTCAAAATTCCGCCTTTAGCTGATGGTGTGAGGTACACGTGGGTTTCTGCTGGTACCCACCATACTATGCTTCTCCGGAGTGATGGCTCTGCGGTTGCTTGCGGAAGCAAACTTTACGGACGGTGTAAAATTCCAATTTTAGACGACGGTGCAATATACGCCCAGGTTTCTGCAGGTCGCGATCATACCGTGCTTCTCCGAAGTGACGGCTCTGCTGTTGCTTTCGGACGCAACAATGACGGACAATGTCAAATTCCATCTTTGCGGTCCTGGATTGAGTGGTTTGGCCGTTGGTCTCCAAGACTTCGATACATTTCCGATGTCAAGGTAGTGGCAAGGAACCCTCAGCGCATTTTGCAGCTGGATTTTCTGCAGGAAGGAGAGGCTATGATTCTGAGGTGTGTCGGTCTGGATGGAGATGAAGTGGCCCGCTTGAGGACTAGGGGAGCTGACCTTGCAGTGGATGCCCTCAGGCTCTTCACCCACAAGCTAGAGGCTTGTCGGCAAGAGCATCGTGTGGTCTTGCCCGATGGGCAACTGTTAGACGCAGTTTGCTCTACAAATCCTTTTGTCACACTGGCGACTGTGCATTTGGAGCATGGCAAGCCGGTAGGACAATGAACATGTTTGATGTTTTTCTGCCGCGGTTTGGTAGATGAAGGTTCAAGAGTGGCAAAATAATCAACCACCAATGAACATAATGAACGATGAAGGAGGTTTTCGGAGATGATTTTTTTCACCCAATGCTTTTAGCATCTTTTAGCTACATGTGGGTCCAGTGCAATAATCGCGACCGGGCTTACACCACTGGAAACTGACTCAATTTTGCGCGCAGTTCATTGGGATTTTTGTGTCTATTGGCTGATACTTATACCCAAAGCTATCCCCTGTTTGCCTTCTCCTCAGCAGTACTGGAAAAACTTGTCACGCAGTGCTGCATACACTCACTGCTTCAAGCGTTTGTTCGTTTCATGCACGCTTAATGCCCGACCTGGCAGATGTTAACACTGGTTGGTGTTTTCAAACATCCTTTATTTTCCCAAGTGTTATTAAGTAAATTGTTTTATAGCTATTGGAGTCATTCAACATGAGAATGATCAAACTATGGTTTGGCTGGTGGTTCCAAGCTTTTTCCCTAGTATTCCTAAATGGTTGGGTGGTTGACACATATTTTTCATGACCGGGTTGAAATCGCCAACCAGAACAGAACTCACCTTGACAGTTCGCATCGCGGCCTTTCTCTCCAATGGCCGAGGTTGGCAGGCTCCACCGAAGCAAGAACAAAGCTAACTTGGGGGATACCCGGTACTGATCAACCAGGGGCTACTAATCGAGGGTTAACATCATAACCAAGTGTTTACCCATGGTACTGTTAATTAATAAGCTTAAGAACTCAGGTATCATTGATGACAGGGTTACTGATTCATCAAAGGTTTATGACTACAATGATATTGGTCGCTGATGAGAACTAGGTTGAGCCGGAAGCCATGGAGCCAATGCTTAAAGATAGTGGTCAACTGAGGATCGCTTGATGACTATTGGTTACTGACCAATTATTCATGGATATCATTTCGGCGCATGATTAATTAGCAATGATAGTGGCAGATTGCTCAAAATACTTGAACTTAGGTGGTGGGGAGTGTATCGTGATGTGCCCAATCGCAAATCAAGCAACTGGGGGTTGTTTAGGCTCATGCCACTGGTTGATGTGGTGCTTATGATTTCACCGCTGGTTGATGTGGTGCTCATGATTTCACACTCATGTTCGTGGTTGTTTATGATTAGGTGCCTCACATTTCCAAATTCAACCCATGATGATTTGACCTACATGTTCAGTTTGTCTTACGTGACATGCCGGCCATGTTTGCCCAGATGAACACCTTCCCACCATCCGGACGTCCCCGGGCCTCCCATGTCCCGGTCGTGCCAGTGCCCGTGGTGTCGCCTCGCCACAGGTCTCGTTGGCACCCGATTTGACGGTGAAAGTCCTGGAGGCTTCGTTGGATTGGCAGGAACAGCTGATCGAAGAAGCTGTGGAGCAGGAGAATGAGCCCCTGGGCCCAAGCGCGTGCAACGGTGGGGGAAGCGGTTAGGGGGAAGCAAGTGATGGGTGCTGCATTGGTTGGTGATGTGATGGTTGATGGATGGCTGATTGGTGATGTGAGGGTTGATGAAATGGGTGATTGATGATGTGATGGTTGATGAAATGGGTGATTGATTTGGATAAATCCAAAAAAAGATAAAACAAAAAAAACAGTCTTAGCATTTCTTAAGCATCGCTGGGAACGTGATCATGCAGCGAGATGAGGCATGATCAACCACTTTCAGCCACTGTCAACCAGCATCAGCCATCTAGCAGTGTTCATCAACCACAGGGTCTCAGTTGGTTGAACCCCCTGGGGAGGGCGTTTGGTCAGGGGCTGCGGTCGATGATCATAGGTTGACCACGTTGGACTGTTGGTCCTGTTGCCTTCCTGATGAAGCTGGAAGTTGAAGGAGTGATTTTCTGATAGTGCCGTGGTATGCCATGAACGAATTCGGTTGATGGCAGCTGTAGCAGCACATTGGCAGAGGGGTGTATTCACTTCTCAGGTCTGCCGTGGAAGCAGACCCCTATGGTGGCTCAGCAGCAACGGGGCTGCTGCATGTGGCCGGTGCAAACATCCCACCGTGAACACGATGTGGGTGTCACGCCCAGCTGGTCGTGTTGGGTATCCACCAATGATGTATCCTCAACACTAATCCTAGAGGATACATGGTTCTGCAAACTAATCCAATTTGTTGTGTATCCTCAAGTGTTGATGGTTCTAAACTTTTTTGCCGTTTCCACGTTTTCCCCACAATTTATTTGAAAGGTTGGTTCCCATGCAAGATGTTGAAAGCACAAAAAAGCTTGTTAAACCAACCACCATTGACCAAGGAAAACCACTATTAGCCCTGGTTGAACGCTTCCACCAGCATTCTGGTTTGCGTTTTGAAGATGTGGCCGTTGATGGGCTTTGGATGATCATCCAGGAAATTATTGGCTATGAGCTCAGGTGACACGACACCTGGCGTGTTGTCACTGCGGCAGGCATACGCCAGGTGTCGTGTCCACCTCTCTAATCCTGACGCTTCCCCCAACACACACGCATCCAAGACGTGGCTTCCTAGGGAATGTCAGTGACAGTTCTAGAGTGATTAACATCTTCTGGTTGGTGGTTTCAAACATGTTCTATTTCCCCTGGAAATTAATAACCATTGGTTGGTTGACTAATCTTTTTCATAGGGGGTGAAACCACCAACCAGTCTTGAATCTCAATGGTAGATCCATTGAACTCTTGTTTATCCATCATCCGCCAGCATGTTGACCATTATTTGCCGTCAAACAACCATGTGATCGTCGTTTGTTGTCAGTCTGAATTTCGGTCAATGCTAGTTGCCATGGTGCATCATTATGGAGCCATCAACTTAGTGTTGATCAAACCGTCATTAACATTCATTAGCCATGGTTGTTGCCATAGTGTGTCAATATTCGATTTTAGAGAAACATCATGACCACCAACCACTGATCATAAAATAAAACATAATGACACCAATGTGTTTTAGTAACCCGAAGAAGTTATGTTGACCATTAGTTATGCCATTATATGATCATTAGCAATGAGCCTTAAACTAAACCATTCATTGTGTCATCAATTGAACCATCACTAGCCGTAGTACCAACCGTCACAAAACCGATGTATCAAGCAAACCATCAATCAATAACCACCGTTACTTTTAACCATCAACCTTGAAGAAAATTAAGTGCCCATGTGACCATCCACCAGACATACCATACAACCATGAACCATATAACTTCCCTAGAATCCACTAACCATTCATTTACCATAAACTTCCTACAACCATATAAAAAATCCCAATCCATCACCCATTCACCATCAACCATATAACTTCCTACAACGATTAAACACAAGCGCTACAACCGTTAGCCACGCAACCCGTGGGATCCCATGGGCTCGTCCCCGGTGAAACCCGAGGCATGGCCGTGTGGCCGGCCGCGCAAGTCCTGGCGCAGGGCGCGGCGGCCTACGCCCTGGAAGCGCAACGGAAACAGCTGCCGTTGAGCGCCGTGGAGCTGGGTGACTGGGTGATGCGGTGTGAGGTGCTGGGTGATGGAGCTGGTTGGAGGTTTGAAGGTTGGGGGTTAGTGATTTTTGAATGTTGGGGTTGGTGATGGTTGAAGGTTGGTGAAAGGACGGTGAGAGGATTCTTGAGGTTGAAATCATGATGAATGGATGCTTAATGGATGGTTAGAATGATTGTTCAATCATGCTTGAATCATGGTTTAGGGGTGGTCAGTGATGGTAAAAGATTGGCAAGAGAAGGATGGCTGATGGTTGGTTCAAGGATGGTTAGTGAATGGGTATGGTATTGGAATGATGGTATAACCGATGCTTGAATCATTGAACAGTTGGTTAGGAACGGTTCATGGTGGTTCAGTCATGGCCGATGATATCTAAGGACCTTGGTCCATGATGGTCGGTGGTGAAAAAAGTACCGCTATAATGCAGGTCGGCGATGACTCATGGTGGCCAGCGTTGGTCAACAACATCGGATTCTTCCGTACAGATTTCTGATATGTTCTCATTATCAAGGCTATTTAATGATGCTTAGTGATCATGATCCCATCTGATCCCCTACGATCCCCACCAACCCACCACTGCCTAACCACCACCCCCCCCAGCCATGGCCCCCAGGTTGCGGTTGCGGCTTGGCCTCGCTGGCCCTGCTGGCGATCGACTGCCGCGTCGTCGCCACGGACTTCCGACAGCTGCCACTGCAGCTGCTCCACGAGGCAGCCAAGCGCCAGGGCATCGAGAAGCACCTGACGCCGGGACGCAGGGAGCGATGTTTGGGCTACAGTCAATTTAATCAATCAATAGCTGGTTATAACAGTTATACCATGATGGTGGATAATACTTACACCTTGGCAATGACGCGGTTCAACAGTCCTCAAATTCATATATTCCCCCCTACACTTTTAGCAACATTTAAGAACCACTCCCCAACTCATACATAATCTACAACAAAATCATAACAGCATACAACATACAACCACATTTAAGAACCACCCACCAACTCATACATATCAAACAACAAAATCCTAACTACATACCAACATACAAACAAATCATAACAACCTAACAACATCCATAACAACATCTATAACATGAACTGCGTCATTGCCTCCTTAAAGAAAACCCCCCTAATCAACAAACAATACATAGAATTATATAAAGACTAAACCCGTAGTCTTTAATAATTCTATCTTAATAATCTACTTATTAATAGAAAACGATAAAGAGTGCGAGTTGCTTTCTACTTTAATTTCACCTGTATTCTCAGGTATTACTTTACAATCTGTATCATACTTTTTAAACTTAAAATTACATGGACAGCATGTGCAACTTATTTCTTTTGGTCTTATGTGTAATTCATTTTTAAACTCTAAAACATGATTACAGTTAGGGCATTCAATAGAAATATTTTTACTCACTATGTCTGCCTCGTCATTTAAATTATAATTGATTTGATGATATGTTTGTTTTCTTTCTGACATTTGTATATACATTATTGAATAAAACAATATACAAGTAATTAATACAAAAACCATTAAGCAACAAACAATACAAAGAATTATATAAAGACTAAACCCCCCTAGTCTTTAATAATCCCAGTTTAAACCTTTAAAAGTTCATGCCTCATTAACGGTCGTGGATAATCTCTTAACTTGTAATATTGCTCTCCTAGTTTTTCTGCTATATCTTCTACTGTATATTCACCTTGCAACCAATGACTACTCTTTTCTTTTTCACCTGTTCTCTTCTTTCTCATTATTTT
>VSDK01003178.1:10333-24864 GCA_009767595.1 Symbiodinium kawagutii | reverse complement strand
ATCAGCATCAGCATCATCATCATCATCATCATCATCATCATCATCATCATCATCATCATCATCATCATCATCATCATCATCCAAGCAAATCACTGCCACACTTAGCTAAAAAAACGTTTTGCTATCACTTTGCGATGGAAACTCAGGGACCATTGTGATGTTTTTGTCTTGTTTGTTTGCCAGTGCAACGGTTTGCTTCAATGGGGCATCACCGAATCGGTGATCCCAGGAGCACGTTTTTCTCACCTGAAAGGATTGAAAGGAGACCAACGGCACCAGCAATTCTCCGTCCGAGTGGCTTCAGCTCGTGTGCGTCCAAATCGCCCGAGCTGTCAAGATCGCAGCGCATGGCCACGAAGTGTGGGTCCTTGAGTTTCTCCTTCAGGTCGGAAGCCACCTGGAAGCTTCAAAACAGGAATCAAATGAACGCCACAACCCGTTAACCCTCAAAACTCCACCCTGTCACAGGGGGAAATTGAAAAAATGTGCAGCAAATCAGAGCCTGCAAATGCTGTAGTGTGAAATACCACAAGAATATTGTTGAGAAATTGCTGTTGGGAGATCTCACTTTCATGCCTCTAGCCCAAAACATGTGATGCAAGGCGCTGACATTTCACACCACGCCTGCAGCAACTCTGATTCCCAAGGCCTTCGCTCAGGGCAGCAAAAGCAAAACGAACTCGTCACTCCAAAGTCCTCCACAGTGGGCCCCAGTGCCTCAAAGCAACAGGTACCGAAACAAGTAGCTGCTATTCAACGATCTTCAAGACAGAAACATGGAGAAACTGCTGTCAATTCACTTCAATGTTCCTGGGGATTGCAAAATAATATCCAACGACAATAATGATATCCGACCAAGAGCGAAATGAAACCCACTGCCCAATGCTGACATGTCTGAGTTCATGGGGTGTCTCCGTTGCATCTGTGGGGCTTCAGATCGTGGTTGGGGGCTGCTGGCTTCTGCCCTCTGGGTCTGATCAACGGCGCAACCTTGCGAGCTCGGGGATGCACCCCATGCCATGGAAACAACGTGGAGGGGGGCTGCGGTGGGACTTTAACATGCCTTTGGGGAAATGCTTCCGCTCTGAACAGCGGCAGCAAATAAAGACAACTTGTACCACTTCCGGGTTTAAAAAAGGGCTCATGATTGCAATTTCGGTCCAGGGGTCATGTATGGTCATGTCATCAAAAGGTGCGCCCGTGTCAACCTGCCCTGTTTCCCCCAGGCCTTGGCTTGGCCCTGAGCTGCTTGCTGCACCTCCTTCCTGGCAGACCGATGCCTCACAGCAACTGAAAACAAGAAGCTGCTTCACGGCAGAAACTGGTTCAAAATCTTGCAAACCTACATCAACCAAGTGTTACTTTTTAGTAACAATGAAATTTTCAGGGTATTTTAGTAACAAAGCCAAAAAACAGTAACAAATCAGAAAAAAGTAACAAAGATGATTTGGTGGAATCTTCCGGGAAAGAAAGGTACAATTGTGCGATGGTATTTTTGCAAATCTGGTTTCCGGGAAGTTCCGTTACAATTCCGGGAATTTCCCTCACAATTCTGGGAATTTCCGTCACAATTCCGGGATTTTTTGTCACACAATTTGGAACGCAACCCTAAAAAACAAGTGAGCCATGTTCTAAACCCCCAGTTCATGGGCTTGCAAAAACAATCGGCTTTCGCGAACCTTTCGCGTCGCTTTCGCGACCACAGCGTTGGCTTTCGCGAAGCAAAAAAATCGCATATCTCTTTCGCCAACCTTTCGCCTCGTGAGTTGAATTTTCCATATTAAACACTGCGTAATGAACCTAACATGTGAAGTTATGATCACTTTCGCCAACCTTTCGCGTCGTGCTTTGTACATTGTGCTTTCGCTTGGGCTTTCGCGGAGCTTACGCGACCATGCATTTCACTTTCGCGAACCCATCCCTAGATCAACCTCTAATTGAAAGGGAATCATTGGGGTTTTGAACGCTGCTCAAGTGAACATGGCTTCACAGACAAGTATGTCATCACATTTTACTGGAAATCCAATAAGATCAAAAAAGAACAAATCCAAACAAAAGGTAACAAATCTCGAAAACCTGTTTTTCCCCTTCGTTACTTTTTTTGTGATACTTTGGAGTGACTAGGTACGGCTTTAGAAATTGCAAAAAAAATACGAAGGGACAAAAACTTTCGGTTCCTGGCCACCCTTCTCCTTCACATCCCAAGCAAGCCAGAATATCAACCAATTTCTAAATCTTTTCGAAAACAAATCCAACCCCTCACTGCCTATTGCTGCCTCCTGACATGACCCAGCTGGGCTCATCCGAGCATCCGATCTTTGCGGGCGACGGTCGGCTTCTGAGCTCTGGATCTCGTGGACTTCGCTGCCTGACGCTTTGGATGCACCTGCAGGGGGATGCAGATTGGCGCGACAGGACCAGCGAAGCTGAAGAAAACGCCCCACGGAAAGGACCGCGGCTTGGAGGTCGACCTACCCGTACCCTCCATGCATGCCAGAAATTCAGTCAATAACCAATGGATCCAATGGTGTTAACTAGCTGAAAAATGCCGATAATAATGCCAAGGTAGGATTAAAACCCCCCCCTAGTTAATCAACCACCTCCTCATCCCCAGACCCTGGTCCTTACTAAAGTTAATTAGGCTCTGATTTCACCCCCTAATAAGATAAGTTCACCCAGAAACACCCCCTAGATAATCAACCACCCCTGGAACCCTTAGTTTTTTTTTTGTTTTTTTAATTAGTTTTAAATTGAAAACCCTTATCAATCCAATTGCTTCTCATGGCTAGTGGGCTTAGATTTCCCAAAAAGTCTATGTGTTTTTCTTTATTACCCGCCTTTTAAAATCCATTTAAAAACAATTGAAATCAATTTAGACAAAATTGAATTCAATTTAAAAACAATTGAAATCAATTTAAAAACAATTGAAATCAATTTAAAACCAATTGAGGGCGTTTATTTGGGGGTGGTCACTTTTGGACACCTATGGTCAGACCTTGTCGACCTTGTCGACCTTGAGGGGGGGGGTTATTAATCCGGGGTTGGCATTAACCAACAAAGTTTCCAATTCCCCTGGTGTTTACGCCATCTCTGCTGATTCCAAACCATTTCTATCACCACGCCTTTGCGCTGTAAGGAACTGCTGGTAGCATCTCCTGGGACGCTGCCCCGACCGTGAGAAAGGTACGGTGCTCTACTTCAAAACATTGAGGGGCAGGCAGCCGATCCAACAAACAATTCTGAGCAACATCGCATCAGGACTCAAGCGCGAAAGGCCAGACCCACTGAGCGCTCGGAATGTCAGCACCTGTTCACAAGCCTCTTTCAATTGCAACTCATGCATGGCTTCACTACTATCAGGGGCCAGCTGGTAACCCCATGATGCCCTCAGCTGGCGGATGCTGGTTCCATCTCCCCTCCTGTGGCTGCAGCCCCCAGCTTCACTCGGGGCAAGTCCAAGTCCTGGAGTCAATCCAGTCACGAATCTGGGGGCAACCATGGTCAACCCACAGCTGGCTGTCATTGAAGCAGTCACTCAACACATGGAGCTGTGGGCTGACCATGGATTCAAGACCATTCAAGACATCCAAATGGGATTCAAAACAACTGACTTGGATAGATTGATCCGGTTCACCATGTTTTGGAAGTTACTTGTATATCAGAGTGGGAATGGTACAACGTAAAATTCTGCCACTCTGCACAGCTCCTGGGCATCTTGCCCTGGCTGCGATGCTTGCGATGCCTTGCTGCAAGCGCAGCCCATCGGTGCCACTGACGGCACGGCCAAAACTGAAAGGCTCTCCGCACTTGTGGCGGCGTTGGAAAATAAAAACTTGAGCACAGTGGCCAAACTATTTGCTCATCTCAACCTGACAAAATGCTCGACATGCCAACCGCAGCTGTGCCAAAATTCAGCAAGTGACTCAGATTGTCGTCCCCTGGGTGCCTGGGTGCCTTCCCATGCCACCAAACCGCAGTAGATCAGGTGCCGACCATCCATGGACACTCCCATCAGGAAGCACCTCGTAGAGCTGGGAGCGGAAGGCTACAGCAAATACATTCTGGAAGGCACCTTACCGGTTTACCTATGCGATGCAGCTGTATCATGTTATATTACCTATAATAGCTCTGATTGCTATGTGAAATTACCAGCGTATGTAGGATTTGTTCGGGGTTTGGGGAACAAAATCGTATCTGCATACCTCTGTGTGGAGATAGGTTGGGTGACGGCTGGATGATTCAATGAATTCAACGAAACACGCTCTGCCTTAAATAATCATATATTTATATCCTATACCGTATACCTGATTCTCCAAGAATGGGAAATGTCCATAAATCTAACAGAGTCATAATGTCTTGACTTCCCAGCCATTTACTACTAAAGATCACTAAAGTCTCAAGTGGGATTCCCGGCTGTAAGGTCACGGGGAAAAATCATTGCATGCTCGTTTTTGTTCCCAATGTTGGTCGAACTTCAGTGAAATACACTTTCAACACTGTCTCTGAAACTTGATCTGATCAATGGGGGAAACCAGTCAACAAATTGTTTTTTGTATAGCTGGTCCTGCCACGTTGATTCTCGACAAGCATCACTTTGCGCAAACAGACATTGAAATCGCACACAACCATCACAAATGGATTCCATGTCAAAATCCATCATGGAAATCTCCCTTTCCCAACTGATTTGTTTTCAAAAGAAGTCCAACCCATTCAAATCTGGTTGTTCAAAGTTGGCAGAATTTCGTAGGCCGTACAAACGACTTAAGATATTTCAATATCACTTAAGGATCCTCACTCAACCAGCAACGCAACCTCTCCCAACGAGGGCTGCCTTGGTGCGAATCCGAAGGCCATCAAGTTGGCAACGGCTAAGCTTTGCCTCGGCCGCCACATGGAGGTGACCTTCGCGGTGGTGATGATGGGGTACATGAAGGATTGACCCACTCAAAACAGCAATGGAATTGTCTGCTGGTCTTAGAGGTCCTGGGCAAACAATAGTAAACACGATTGAGTTCATCCTGAATCAAAATGATATGTGAATTTCTGCTCTAGTACGGCAGTAGAAGAGCCCTCAATATACTGTATCCTGAAAAATCCTTATTGTTGTCTCCTGGTTCAAGATTGTCTATGGTTTTGAGTGGTTGCTGGTTGTTGGAGAAAAGAAGCGTGGATCTGTCCAAGAATGGTGTACCCCCAAGGTCGCCGGTGCTTTTCTAGCAGTCTTCCTTGGGCGGTTTTCCTTTCAATTCTGGTTAAGACGCAAAAACGTCACGGTGCCCTGAATCCGCCAAGCTGGCAACGGTGAAAACTAGTGACTGCAATGGTGCCCCCAACAAAAGGGTTTGGCAAAGGGGTGAGATTCCATCATGTCATCGTGCTCTCACATGTTTTTCTCACACATGGTCTGCATGCTTCACAAATGTCTGCAGAATGAAAGTGCAACCAGAGGTTTTGGAGTCAAACGGGTGCCCACTATCAGAAGAATCTTCCTCCCGCGGCTACATGTTCACAACGACTTCCCTGCAAACGTGTAGGATTTGGGATGGCTACCCGGTGATATGATTCCAAGCTGCTATATTTGCGGCCAGGCAACAATCACGCTGCAACACGACAGCAAACACCCTTGCCCAGGAACAACCTCCGAACATCATGGGCTGGACCGGACCGATTTTTCTGTTATTTCTTGTTTCTCTTTTTCCCTCTCCACCTCCTCCTCATCATCATCATCATCATCATCATCATCATCATCATCATCATCATCATCATCATCATCATCATCATCATCATCATCATCATCATCATTTGTTGTCATGTGTGTTTTCTGTTTTTCCAATAGAATTCTGTTGGTTGCTTCGTACTGCAATTTATGAATCAATGATTTGTTGAATCGTTCCGTTTTTATTGCGCATTGCCTTTGAGGACAGTCCTGGCTGAGAAATCAGCTGACTCAAAGTTCATCATAGGATCTGGGGGCACGTAACCTATGGCACTGCATGGCATAGTACCAGCTTCAACAAACCACGTGGCCTGGATCTGCCTCCGCTGGCGGCAACCTCCGGTCTGCCCTGCAGGCGTGCTGCTTGGACCCCCCCATGCCATTCCGAGAGTAGGGTGTGTAACCAACAAAAATGACACTGATTAGCAAGCCTCATTGACCATAGTCGACAAGTTAATCATTGATGATTAAGAATGGTTGATCAAAGCTATTAGTTAATATCATGTTTGCTTATCGTAGAACTGTAGACCCATTTAGAAAAATCTTCAGATGAATCAATTTCAATTATAATTACCACAAATAGCTTGTGATCTGCCAGAAAGACATGATAGTCGATAAGTGTAACTATGAATCTCATGCATATATATCGTCAACCGCAAAAAAACATCCATGTTAAGCCAAAACCCCAAATCATTTAAAATGGTCACTGCAACTGCAATTGCATGAAGTCAGCAAGCACCCCCCTTAGAGTGACACACAATCATCGATGAACACTAAGCAACTCAACCATGTCCAACCATGTTTTAATATCACCAACCATAAAAAAAAACCACTGCTGTAGTCATCGCCAACCCCAAACATCATCAACAATAATGACCCATTGTCAA
The DNA here is from genome assembly GCA_009767595.1 of Symbiodinium kawagutii. Taxonomy (NCBI): domain Eukaryota; class Dinophyceae; order Suessiales; family Symbiodiniaceae; genus Symbiodinium; species Symbiodinium kawagutii. The sequence continues at coordinate 18,261 of VSDK01003178.1, read as the reverse complement.
CCCGTGAATGACTGGCATAAGTGGCATAAGCGTCATGGATGATCATGCAACATCTTGAAGCAGAACCATAGGCCATCACTAACATCATGAGCAGTAGCAGCTACCATCAGCCCTGACCTTGATCACATACAAACATCATTAAAACATTGTTGACAGCATTTTAACCATCACCAAAAATCAACAACAATCGTGCACCGACATAAGCCATTACCAACGGTCATCGATTATCAAGCATGACATTGGCTGTCGTCGTTTCTTGAATTTTGGTCACGGTCAGTCATGGCATCATGGTTACCATTATTATATATTATTATCCCAAGCCTGGGTCCCGTACTATCAGCTATGGCCATTGCATATGTTTCTTGAGTTTGCTCAAGGTTTGACTTTCACTGCCCTTAGAATCCTTATATACATATCTCTTGCCTACTAGCATATGTGAAGCACTTCCAAAACCTGCTGCATATACTCATGCGTAAACCAAGCAAATCATGAAGCCGGCCCCAAAATGAAGCTGGAAGTGCTTGCGAAGGCTTTCAAGTTGTTTGTGTCATGATCTTTGGTGGTCAATGCACCCACAGTGAACTCCTCTTCACTTCTCTTTCACTTCTTCGAAGATTCACCTGCCTCTCCGGCGACCCGCAATCCCAGCAATGAAAAAGATCTACGCAGTGCATGTTTCCAGAAATCGAGACACATGGTGACACATGCATGGTGAAGGCTTCCTCCAAACAATTCTTTTGCCTAACAGTCACAATCTTTGAATTTGGCACTTTCTGCCAGGGAATCTAATTGAATCGAACGCTGCATGGCTTCACCCTCCGGACAGTCACAGGACGTAGGTCAATCACTCGTACTGGTCGTGCCAGCGGAATCTAAGAGATGGGAAACCAAGAGCGCTGAAACATTTTCATGACCACCTCCAGCTGCAGCCGTCACAGCTGTCACTCCATCCTTGTTTGCTGCCATCACGTCAGCTCCATGCTGTAACAACAGATTCACAACCAGTGCATGACCACCTTGTGCGGCAAGCATCAAGGCTGTCACTCCATCATTGCGTGCTGCCCTGGCATCAGCTCCATGCTCTAACAGCAGTTTCACTATGGTCCCATGGCCACCATTAGCTGCTTCCATCAGGGCTGTCACTCCATCATTGTCTGATGGAGTGTCATCAGCTCCATGCTCGAGCAGTAGCTTCACAACACGCTCATGGCCACCTTGAGCTGCAACCAACAGAGCTGTCACTCCATCATGGCGTGCTGCCCTGACATCAGCTCCATGCTCGAGCAGCAGCTTCACGACACGCTCATAGCCACGAAAAACGGCTTTCATCAGGGCTGTCATTCCACGATAGTTTGCTGCCCTGGCATCAGCCCCATGCTCGAGCAGTAGCTTCACTACCAGTTCATGGCCACCTGCAGCTGCACGCATCAGGGCTGTGTCTCCATCATCGTCTTCTACCCTGGCATCAGCTCCATTATCAAGCAGCAGCCTCACTATGGATTCATGACCATCTGCAGCTGCAAGTGCCAGGGCTGTCACTTGAGTAAAAATGCTGGCTGCCATGACGTCAGCTCCATGCTCGAGCAGCAGCTTCACAATAAGCTCATGGCCACCAAAAGCTGCTTGCATCAGGGCTGTGTCTCCATCTTTGTCTGCTGCTCGGGCATCAGCCCCATTCTCCAGCAGCAGCTTCACGACACGCTCATAGCCACGAAAAACGGCTTTCATCAGGGCTGTCATTCCACGATAGTTTGCTGCCCTGGCATCAGCCCCATGCTCGAGCAGTAGCTTCACTACCAGTTCATGGCCGCCTTCAGCTGCAGCCATCAGGGCTGTGTCTCCATATTTGTCTGCTACCTTGGCATCAGCTCCATTATCAAGCAGCAGCCTCACTATGGACTCATGACCATCTGCAGCTGCAAGTGCCAGGGCTGTCACTCCAATATTGGATGCTGCCCTGGCATCAGCCGCATGCTTGAGCAGCAGCTTCACAACACGCTCATGGCCACCACTAGCTGCAACCATCAGGGCTGTCCATCCATCATTGTCTGCTGCCCTGGCATCAGCTCCATGCTCGAGCAGCAGCTTCACAACAAGCTCATGGCCGCCTCGAGCTGCAAACATCAGGGCTGTCAGTCCATTATTGCGTGATGCCCTGGCATCAGCTCCATGCTCAAGCAGCAGCTTCACTGTGGGTTCATGGCCGCTTCGAGCTGCAGCCATCAGGGCTGTGGCTCCATCATTGCTTGATTCCCTGGCATCAGCCCCATGCTCGAGCAGCAGCTTCACTATGGGCTCATGGCCACCTGCAGCTGCACGCATCAGGGCTGTGTCTCCATCATCGTCTTCTACCCTGGCATCAGCTCCATTATCAAGCAGCAGCCTCGCTATGGACTCATGACCATCTGCAGCTGCAAGTGCCAGGGCTGTCACTCCAATATTGGATGCTGCCCTGGCATCAGCCCCATGCTCCAGCAGCAGTTTCAATATCGGCTCATGGCCGCCTCGAGCTGCAAACAGGAGGGCTGTCATTCCGTCATTGCGTGATGCCATGACATCAGCTCCATGCTTTAGCAGCAGCTTCGCAACGGGTTCATGACCGGCTTCCGCAGCAAACATCAGGGCTGTCACTCCATCTTTGTTTGCTGCCCTGGCATCAGCTCCATGCTCTAGCAGCAGCTTCACGACACGCTCATGGCCACCACCAGCTGCAAGCATCAGGGCTGTCACTCCAATATTGGATGCTGCCCTGGCATCAGCTCTGTGCTGCAGCAGCAGCTTCACAATGGGCTCATGGCCATCTTGAGCTGCAAGCATCAGGGCTGTAATTCCGTCATTGCTTGTTGCCATGACGTCTGCTCCATGCTCAAGAAGCAGCTTCACTCGGAGTCCCTGGCCACCTGCGGCTGCTTGCATCAGGGCTGTCTCTCCATCTTTGTTTGCTGCCCTGGCATCAGCTCCATTTTCGAGCAGCAGCTTCATGATAGGCTCATGGCCACCCAGAGCTGCAAACATCAGGGCTGTCGCTCCAAAGTTGTCTGCTGCACTGGCATTGGCCCTGTGCTCGAGCAGCAGCTTCACAACCGGTTCATGACCATATTTTGTGGCAAATATCAGGGCTGTCACTCCATCATTGTTTGCTGCCATGATGTCAGCTCCATGCTCAAGAAGCAGCTTCACTGCAAGTTCCTGGCCCCAGCCAGCTGCTTGCATCAGGGTATCATTCTTGGCTGCCATGACGTCAGCTACACTTTCAACAAGCAGCTTCACCACGAGTATGTGGCCGCCTGTAGCTGCACCCAGCAAGGCCGTCCGTCCTTCATTGTCTGCTGTCCTAGCATCTGCCCCATGCTCGAGCAGCAGTTTCATAATCGGTTCATGGCCGCATTCCGCTGCATACATCAGGGCTGTCACTCCTTGATTGTTTGCTGCCCTGACGTCAGCCCTGTTCTCCAAGAGTAGCCTCACAATAGACTCGTTACCACTTCTGGCCCCGAAAAGCAGCGGGTTTCTCATATCATGGCTGCTGAGAGTGAGTCCTGCATCGGCTCCGTGTCGTAGAAGACAACGCAGGAGCGATGCATTCCCTGTCTGTGCTGTGAAATCCAGCATTTGGATCAGCCAAGTGGCTCGGTCGTTTTCGCTATCAAAATTCGCCCAGAGCATCTGCAGCTGCTCTTCATTGAGGGATGCTCCATGGAGGCAACAGCGAGCAGCGGCTTTGAAGTCCGAACTGCCCAACAAAGTCTGAAGGAGGCTCGTGGAAAGCAGGGAGCGCATGTGCTGGTTGAAGTCAATGAAACAAAGATCATCTAAATCATAACCTTTTTCTGCGCTCTTGGTGAAAAAAAAAGCTGCACCATTTGCCAGGATCCTTTCCCAGTTGCCACTGTCTGCAACGTGGGCCCAAATGCTGTACTTGTCGGCTGCTACTGAGCTTTGCGCCCTACCTGCAGAGAGTCCAAATGATGACCCATTCTGACCGGCTTTTGACAAAAGAAACCCATCTGTGACAACTCATTGGAGCAATGATTTGACCAGACTCAAAAACTGCACACAGGCACTTGCGAACCAAGTCGCCGGCCGACATGCTCCACAAAGCTTCACACGTTGCTTGCTGCATCTTGGCTTGTTCTGCTCGTGAGCCACGGACCAGGCCTGCTGAATCTGACAAGGAGCCCAAATCGCCTCAGATTTGAAGAAGTCGGAGAAACGTCTCAGATTTGAAGAAGTCGAAGAAACGTCTTTAATGTAGCGCGGCTATTCTCACTGTCCGCTTGCAAATGATGCCCATCAACACCGACGTGATTGGACAGACACGGTGGCACTGCTGAAAGCTGCTTTTGGACAAACCAAAAAATGAGATCAAGACACACAATAAAACAAGCAACAGCCATGTGAACTTGAAACTGCAAAACGTTTATATAAAGGTTTGGGTTGAAAATCGTGGCCGAGTCACATATCAGCTCAAAGGGTCGTTGCAATTCTTTGAGTCGCCAGGTTTCGAAAAGGCACCAAATTCGCTTGAACGGGTTCACGCTTTCGTCTAGCACCTCTGAGTCAATAGAAATGGCTAGAGGCCACAGGCTGCGACAACGGCAAAATGAAGGCAAACAACATCAAAGGAATTGCGCCAAAAGTCTCCCATGGACAAATCATGGATCAGCCGAAACAGAACTGATACAAGCGCATTGGTGGCACAAAAAACTCTTGATTTGTGTGTTCACCAGACTTTTAAATGAAATGGACTCCGCGGCACCATCACAGCACCACCTGCTGCTTGCGCGAGTGCTGCATTGAAAGGCCCCTGCATTGGCTTCTCACCAACCTCGTCGGCCACAGCGTGCTGGTTGAGAGCAAAAAGACCTCATGGCCAGGCGATGATTCTGGAAATCAACCATTTACCTACGTCTTAGAACATCAAATTGGAACATCCCCAATATGGATGTTCTATCATGTTCGATCCTTTTCAGGATGGTTACAATTCGATCTTCATCTCCCCCAAGGCACATATCCAGCACACCACTGACTGCGGATGCTGAGCGAAGTTGGGAAAATGCTTCGTGGCCCACAGTTGGAGCGCCAAAAGAGTGCTGCCTCAAATCAAGTGTGGATCAAGCCAACTGACATCAACTGACGTACAGTCACAACCTCTTACCAGTCGGTCTGAGAAGTCACAGACGCCAGGCTTTTCAGAGAAGTTACCCCGCAACCATTGGCTGAAAGGAAAAAAGTTGAAGCCGAGTTGCTATAGAGGTGGCCCCAGAAATGTGAAACGAAGATGTGCACCAAGAGCCCATGAGGATTCAGCAGCTCAGAAAAAGAAGATTGCCTCAAATCGGAGAGCAAGAGCATCACATCCAGCAACATCGCCGCAGCAAAACGGCCAACGGTGATGCATTCAATATATTTCAATAATTTCAATCCAAGTTTCAGGACTGCCAAAGGTATGGAGCGACTGGAGTCCTGATCACGGGCTGCGCACCATCCAGGCTTGGACATCGGCGTTACCACATACGTGTCCAGCGCGTACAGGTTCGGCGCTTGTTGGAACTTCTCTCCGGCCAGGATCGCTTCAGCATTGTCTTGGTTGAAGCTGTCCTTATCACCAAGTTGCCATGAAAAAGGTTGGGCCATGTGTGGCCTTCAGGATTTGGCACAAGAAAAGGTGAAAAAAGTGATAGTACTTGCCTTTGAATGGCTTTTCCTCGAAAACTGACAGGTTTTGGAAGGCCATAGTAGCATTAAGCCCGAAAAATGAAATTCCAGTCCAGAGAGCCTCTAGGAAGCCGCGTGACAAGGCGACTGAGCCTTTGTGCAAAGGAAACTCTATACGAAATGAAACCCTCATGACAAGAGGCGCATTGTCGTGCTAACCAACCAGACTTCGCAAAGAGTTCGGGCTTCACAAAGACTTCCTGCAAGTGCTCCAGCTGGCACAAGGCCATGCCCCGCAAGGAGTGCGGAACCACTCCTGGATCAAGTTGAAATCAACAGCTTGATAAAAAAAATCGCTGGAAAAAAGAAAATCAATTCCATTGCTTCGCATTTGTCTGGTTTCCATGCGTTTGATGATGCCCTAGGGAAGATTCCTTGCCTTGCCGCTAGTTATTCCACAGGTTGGACTGCATGGGATGTTATTGGAAAGTAATTGTTCGACTGGACCCTCTCTGCTTGCTAGGTAAGTGTAGGCGCCCGTGGTGGTCTGCAGAAGACCTTCCAAAACCCCAACAGGAAGTGAACGCAATTTCTAGTTTACTTTGTGGCAGGTACGGGGAGCATCTATAATCAAACAACTTTGTGGGTCTAGACTGTCTAATCCCAACGATCTGAACACCGTTGCAAGCCCACCGTCGTACGTCAAGGGCAGTGAATCACGACGAAGCAAGCATAATTACCTCTTGGAAACTCAAACTGGCCGGTGCTTCGGCCTACACTGAACAGATCGATGGTCCTGACCATTCATCCCAAATGTGGCTGAAAGATCAAAAGGATTTGAATCTAGCCAATGCACACAAAATCACCGGGCTCATGCCAAGCTTCGCTGCGATAGGGCGGATTCAGGTTTTTTCTGAAAGTCATTGACGATCTGCCCAAACTGCTCCTGCCAACGTGCCGCCGTCAACCTGTTCAACACATTGTCTTGAGCAAAACCAGCAGATCCATAAATGATAGTGAATTACCACTTTTATGTTGAGGGACCTTGAGGGTTTTAATGCATCTTCTTTCGCCACAAACCCCAGTGCTCTCAACAGAAATTGATTACATGGGATGACATGGGCACGTTACATTTGTTGGATCCCGCCTGAGATTTTGAACCTCAAACACCACCATTTTGAAGGCCCCATCCATCGTTGATTCTGAGCATACGACACGGGAGAGCCAGCCTTCGTGATTCGCTGCTGCCCTGCCGTGAGATCTTGCAGCGCTTCTGCCGATAGTTTCATCCCAAAGACCCGGGCCGCCTGCCTCGGAACTCAGCAACCATGCACCAGAAGCTCTGGGTTCAGTAGATGGTCCCTGCGGGTCACCAAGGTTGAGATAGTTTGAGGGGCCAAGAGATTGCAGCTTCTTGAATCGACATTGGAGAAAAAAACATCGGGGTTGTGAACGCTTTTTGGTAGCTAAAGAATAATCCAACCATGGTTGCACCTTGACCCAAATCCAATTCCCCTTAGAGGTGCCTGGCTACAATCTCGAAAACTGTAAATACCCCAGCAACGGACCAACACAATCCAACATGAGGGCATCTAGACACAGCAAATTCAGTGCGCCTAAGCAAATCTAAGCCACATATATCCCAGCATGGTCTACCCGGTTTCCGTTACATCAAAAACAACGTCCAGTTGAAACCAACAACATCCTCCTCAACCAAGCAGTTTGCTGCAAAGTCCGGTGTGAATCCCCTGTTATCCTTATTTTTGCTGGCTCACATTTTGGTAACTAAAAACCATTTTGTTATCACTTTGTAATCAATTTAGTGGAACTTCAGGGATCATTGTGATGTTTTTGTTTTGTTTGTTTTCTGGAGCACCGGATTGCCTCAATAAGGTATCACTTTGGTGATCCCAGGCGTACCTTTTTCCTCACCTGAAAGGAGACCAGCCGGACAAGAAATGTTCCACCAAGCGGCTTCAGCTCGTGCGCGTCCAAATCGCCCGAGCTGTCAAGATCGCAGCGCATGGCCACGAAGTGCGGGTCCTTGAGCTTCTCCTTCAGGTCTGAAGACACCTGGAATCAAATGAAAGCCGCGACCCATCAACCCTAGGGGAAAATTGTTTGGAACATGTGTAGATGATCAGAACCTTTTTTATGCAGTATGTGCGAAATGCCAAAAAACAAGTTGGGAAATTGCTGTGAGATGCGAGACAATCTTACTTTTCATGCCTGTAGCTGAGAACCTCTGATAACAGCGCGCTGCCATTTCA
>VSDK01003178.1:0-10090 GCA_009767595.1 Symbiodinium kawagutii | reverse complement strand
AATGCTGACATGTCTGAGTTCATGGGGTGTCTCCACTGCATCTGTGGGGCTTCAGGTTGTGGCTTGTGGCGGCTGGCTTCTGCACTGGTCTGATCAAGGGCGCAACCTTGCGGGCTCGGGGATGCACCCTATGGAAATAGTGGCAGGCTGCGGATGCCTTCAGGCCTTTGGGGAAATGTTTCCACTCAGAACAGCGGCAGCAAATAAAATGAACACAACTTCCACGATGATTACGGGGTAAGTTTCAACGGTCTCGTGATGGGAAATTCTGGCCAGTGGTCATGTATGGTCGTGTATCAAAAGGTGCGCTCGTGCGCTTTTAACCTCCCCTGTGTTCCAAACCGAAGTACACACTTGGACCATCCACTTCTCAAGCAATTTGCATCGAATTGCTGGTTTCTTGACATGCAAGTGGACGCACTAAATCAACTCAATTTGACCAGCCTAACTCTGGGATGATTCAGGTGACTTCCATCCCCCATCGGGTGAGACACCACCTGCTGTTCCTCAGGCCCCACCCGTCCATCCCAGGCCTTGGCTCGGCCCTGAGCTGCTTGCTGCATCTCCTTCCTGGCAGCCCAGCGCCTCAAAGCAAAGAATGAAGTCAACACAAGTAGCTGCTTACAGCTGCTTCATGGCAGAAACTGGTTCAAAATCTTGCAAAAACACCTTAAGACTCTGGAAATTGCATGAGATTGCAAAATCCAGCGAAGGGGGAAGTTTGTCTGGCACCCTTGTGCACCCTTCTACTTCACATCCCAAGCAAACTCATAATATCAATCAATGTCTGCTCTCTGGGGATCAAACGTAGCAGAAAGGCAAACAAACATAGATAGTCAAATGCAAATCAATCGCTATGCTAACACCAAAACAAATAGCTGCTTCACGGCAGAAACTGGTTCAAAATCTTGCAAAATCACTTTGAGACTCCTGCCAGAATCTCGGGAAGTGGAAAACTTTCCTACACCATGCTATTTCACATCCCAAGCAAACCCATGCTCAACCAATTTCCAGTCAGAGACATGACAAATCCGACCCTCACTGCCGACATGCCCCAGGTGGGCTCACCCAAGCATCCGATCGTTGCGGGCGACTGTCGGCTTCTGCACTCTGGGACTTCTGATCAAGGCACCCTGTGGGGACACCAACATAGAAGGGACTCAGGTGGGACTTTGACATGCCTTTGGGGGAATGCTTCCACTCAGAACGGCAGCAGCCAATAAGGACAACTTTCACGATGACTGGGCAAGTTTCCAAAAAGTCTCGTGATTGGACTGGCCAGTGGTCATGCCGTAAGCTGATGTCATCCAAAGGTGCGCCTGTGTGCTTTCAACCCCTGTGCTCAACCCTAAGCGAAAGAAGACACTTAGACTTTTTATCCACTCTACTATCCACTACTCAAGCGATTTGCATCGATTTGCTGGTTTCTTGACATGCAAGTGGACCCACTAAATCAGCTCAGTTTGACCAACAGAACACCATCCCGGGATGTCTCAGCTGGTGCCCAGGAAACCTGTGTCTGTTCAGCCCCTACCCAGGCCTTGGCTCCCTGAGCTGCTTGCCGCACCTCCTTCCTGGCAGCCCTGTGCCTCAAAGGAACTGAAATCAAAACATGTCCCTGTGTCATGGCCTGGTTCAGAACATCGCACAAACATCTCAAATTTCAAGACTCTGGAAATTATAATTATAAGAACCCTTCGCATTGCACTTTACATCTCACGAGCAAACGCATAATATCAACCAATTTCTATTTTTTTCGAAGACAAATCCAACCCTCACTGCCTACTACTGACATGTCCCAGCTGGGCTCATCCGAGCATCCGATCGTTGTGGTGGGGGACCGTCGGCATCTGAGCTCTGAGTTTTGCGGCAAACTTCGCTGCCCGACGCTTTGGATGCACCTGCAGGGATCTGCGGAGGATGCGGTCTGGTACGGCAGCTGAAGAAAACGCAAAGGCAACGACGGCGGCTTGGAGGTGCACCTACCTGTACTCTACATACATGCCATCAATGGTTGATGAAAAATCGATCCCGTGGTTAACATGTGCACATGGCTACTGATAAGCCCTTTCATATGCCCTATCAGGTAGTTGATGGCCCCTGTAACCATGATAAATTACTGACCAGTTACTGACTGGGGATGCACATCCAAATGCCTGTCATTAAAAGTTTCCACTTCCAAGCCATCTCCGGTGATTTCAAGCCATGGCTCCACGCCTTCGCGCTGCCTGGCAACATTTCCTGGAACGCTGCGCCATGAGACAGGTACGGTATGGTTCTCAACTTTATTTGTTGGTGTAAATTCCAAGTGATCATATAAACATATCTGAGCAAAATTACATGCATGTTCACCTTCAGGTTCTCTACCTGGTAGGTGATCAAAGATGAACAAAACGCAAAAGCGTTGCCTTTGGGATCATTTGTTTGGCCATCAATCCAACAAACAATGCTGAACAACATCGCAAGCACCCGTTCACAAGCCTCATGTCTTCCCTTTTGCAACTCAAGCATGGTTTCACCAAACAAACGCTAGCTGCCCCGTGACGCTCCCGGACGCTGGTCTCTCCTCCTCTGGTTGCAGCCCGCAGCTTCAGTCGGGGCAAGTCCTGGAGGCGATCCAATCACGAATCTGGGAGTTCACAGCTACAAGCTGCAGGCTGTCATTTCAAGTCGCTCAACACCTACCAAGACCTCCAAATTGGATTCAAAACAACTGACTTGGATACCACTGATCTGCTTTACCTTTGTTTTAGAAGCTAGTTATGTTTCATTATGTTTCAGGGTGGGATGGTACCATGTAAACTTCCGCCACTTTGCACAGCTCCTGGGCATCTTGCCCTGGCTGCGATGCTTGCGATGCCTTGCTGCAAGCGCAGCCCATCGGTGCCACTGCCGGCGCGGCCAAAATTGAAAGGCTCTCCGCACTTTTGGCGGCGTTGGAAAATAAAAACTTGAGCACAGTGGCCAAAGGATTTGCTCATCTGAACCTGAGAAAATGTGGGAAATGATCCAAAATGCTAACCACAGCTGTGCCAAATTTCAACAAATGACTCTCAGACCGTCGTCCCCTGGGTGCCTTCCCCTGTCACCAAACCCCAGTAGATCATCCATAGATCCCATCAGGAAGCACCTGGTGGAGCTGGGAGCGGCAGGTACGGCAGGTTCTGGAAGGCACCTTTGCCGATTTATCTATGGGATACAGCCATATCTGATTGCTCTGATTGCTATGTGAAATTGCCAGTGCATACTATTGTGGGATTTGCTCGGAGTTTGCGGAACAAAATCGTATGAAGTCAATGAAACACTTTCTGCCTTACATGTATGTATCTTATACCTGTTTCTCCAAGAATGGGAATTGTCTAGAAATCAAAAGGAATCAGTCACACACAATGATCACTAAAGATCACTAAAATCTCCAGTGGGATTCCCGGCTATCAGGTCACAGGGAAGAATCATTGCATTCTCGTTTGCTCGCGATGTTGGTCGAACTTCATTGAAACACACTTTCAACATTGTCTCTGAAACTTGATCCATGCAAATAAAGAGAAGAAATCAGTTAATACAATGGTTTTTTATAGTTTTGGTTCAACGTCCATTCTCGAGAAGCATCACTTTGCCCACAGAAATTGAAATCACCCACCACCACCACAAATCGATTCCATGTCAAAATCCATCATGGAAACCTATCCGGGTTGAGATGGGTTGGGCGGCGTGTCCCCTTTCCCAACTGATTTGTTTTGAAAAGAAGTCCAACCTGTTCAAATTTGCAAACCTGGTTGTTCAAAGTTGGCAGAATTTCGTAGGCCATACAAACGACTCAAGATATTTCAATATCACTCGAGGATCCTAACCCAACCAGAAAACACCACATCTCCCAACCAGGGCCGCCTAGGCGCGAATCCGAAGGCCATCAAGATGGCAAATGGAGGTGACCTTCGCGGTAAGTGGTGATGATGGGATGCATGACGGATTGACCCATTCAGAACAGCAATGGGATTGTCTGCTGGTCTTAGAGGTCCTGGGCAATCATTGCAGGGTTGAATGCATTGCATGTGGGAATTTCTCGCATACAGCCGTAGAAGAGCCCTCAATATACTGTATCCTGAAAAATCCTTATTATTGTCTCCTGGTTCAAGATTGTCTATGGTTTTGAGTGGTTGCTGGTTGTTGGAGAAAAGAAGCGTGGATCTGTCCAAGAATGGTGTACCCCCAAGCTATTTGGCTCACAAACTACTTAGCTCAGGGTTGGCGCCCGGGAAGGTGGCTACAGGGTCCCTTGTCCAATAGCACAACCGATTTGTGTGCCTGCCTGATTGTGATTGGTTGCAGTCGCCTGCAACAGTGAAAGGGTTTGCATTGGTGTGTTAGTCCGATGGTGGCTTTTTCTAGCCTCTCGAATCGTACGATGGCTGACCTTTCGGGAATTGTGGCTGATGGATCTATATATCTTTGTCAGTCAGAATCTTGATGAGTGGAAGGGTACCCACACGCTTCATTTCCGGATTGAAGAACAGGTTAAGGGGAATGCCAATGAATTTGTTTGTGTGCTCCTTGACCACCACTTGCCAAGTTGCTTGAGTGAACGGCCTCCAGATGTTGGTACCACACCGGACCGAGTCTGCCATTTCACCTTGTAGCTACTGGTAAGTCCAACATGGCAGATCAAACCAGGCATGGAGTTATCAGGTCAAGCTGTGCTGTTTTGCTGTGGAAAAGAGAGAAGTTGGAACTGCTCTTGTGATTTCTTTCGGACCCTTAGGTGGCGAATTGGTCAAGGATTTCAAATGTCAATTTATCAACTGGCTTTTGCAATGGTTAAATCGACGACTTTCACTCCTCCTGCCTTGAGTGAAGATCATTCAGGAAATTTGTTGATGTTTGTGGATTGGCTGAGATTGATGTTCCGTGAATTGGCCAAGACTGAAGCTAGGCTCTTACCTCGTCAGATCTCTTACAGCGGAAAGAAGATTTTGTACTGTAATGGGTACTATCCCAAAGGCATCTTTGAAGGTGGGTCCATCTACATGACCGATCGTGATCGAACTTCCTTTGCCCGCTTCATCGTTGACAACCCATCTTTGGGCCGTACATCCAAAGGATGGGCAATACCATTAGCTGCGCTTTCCTAAGTGATCAAAGGACACTTAGATGCCTACCTCATTGTGGCAGTCGTGAACGAATGGTGTACCCCCAAGGTCGCCGGTGCTTTTCTAGCGGTCTTCCTTGGGCGGTTATCCTTTCAATTCTGGTTAAGACGCCAAAACGTCACGGTGCCCTGAATCCGCCAAGCTGGCAACGGTGAAAACTAGTGACTGCAATGGTGCCCCCAACAAAAGGGTTTGGCAAAGGGGTGAGATTCCATCATGTCATCGTGCTCTCACATGTTTTTCTCACGCATGGTCTGCATGCTTCACAGGTGCCTGCAGAATGAAAGTGCAACCAAAGGTCTTGGAGTCAAACGGGTGCCCACTATCAGAAGAATCTTCCTCCCGCGGCTACATGTTCACAACGACTTCCCTGCAAACGTATAGGATTTGGGATGGCTACCCGATGATATGATTCCAAGCTGCTATATTTGCGGCCAGGCAACGATCACGCTGCAACACGACAGCAAACACCCTTGCCCAGGGACATCCTCCGAACGTCATGGGCTGGACCGGCCCAATTTTTGTGTTATTTCTTGTTTCTCTTTTTCCCTCTCCACCTCCACCTCCTCCGCATCATCATCAACATCATGATCATCATCATGATCATCATCATCATCATCATCATGATCATCATCATCATCATCATCATCATGATCATCATCATCATCATCATGATCATCATCATCATCACCATCATCATCATCACCAGCATCATCATCAGCATCATCATCATCATCATCATCATCATCATCATCATCATCATCATGATCATCATGATCATGATCATCATCATCATCATCATCATCATCATCATCATCATCATCATCATCATTTGTTGTCATGTGTGTGTTTTTGGTTTTTCTAATATAAGTTAATTCTGTTGGTGGCTTCTTACTGCAATTTATGAATCAATGATTAATGATTTTTATTGCGCATTGCCTTCGAGGACAGTCCTGACTGAGAAATCAGCTGACTCAAAGTTCATCATAGGATCTGGGGGTACAAAACCTGTGGCACTGCATGGCATGAACGCACCCACGGTACTTCAACACACCACGTGGCCTGGATCTGCCTCCGCTGGCGGCAACCTTCGGTCTGCCCTGCAGGCATGCTGCTTGGACCCCCCCATGCCAATCCGAGAGTAGGGTGTGTAACCAACAAAAATGACACTGATTAGTAAGCCTCATTGACCATAGTTGACAAGTTAATCATTGATGATTAAGAAGGGTTGATTAAAGCTATTAGTTAATATCATGTTTGCTTATCGTAGAACTGTAGGCCCATGTACAAAAATCTTCAGTTGAATCAATTTCAAGTATATTACCACAGATAGCTCGTGATCTGCCAGAAAGAAATGATAGGGAGTCGATAAGTGTAACTATGAATCTCATGCACATATATCGTCAACCACAAACCATCCATGTTAAGCCAGAACCCCAAATCATTTAAATGGTCATTGCAACTGCAATTTCATGAAGTCAGCAAGCACCCCCCTTAGAGTGACACACAATCATCGATGAACACTAAGCAACTGAAGCATGTCCAACCATGTTTTAATATCACCAACCGTAAAAAACCAGTGCTGTAATCATCGCCAACCCCAAACATCATCAACAATAATTACCCATTGTCAACCCGTGAATTACTGGCACAAGCGTCATGAATGATCATGCAACATCTTGAAGCGGAATCATAGGCCATCACTAACATCATGAGCAGTAGCAGCTACCATCAGCCCTGACCTTGATCACATACAAACATCATAAAAACATTGTTGACAGCATTTTAACCATCACCAATCAACAACACTCGTGCACCAACATAAGCCATTGCCAACGGTCATCCATTATCAAGCATGACATTGGCTGCTGTCGTTTCTTGAATTTTGGTCACGGTCATGGCATCATGGTTACCATTATTATCCCAAGCCTGGGTCCCGTACTATCAGCAATGGCCATTGCATACGTTTCTTGAGTTTGCGCAAGGTTTGACTTTTACTGCCCCCAGAATCCTATTACATATCTTGTGCCTACTAGCATACGTGAAGCACTTCCAAAACCTGCTGCATATATTCATGCGTAAACCAGGCAAATCATGAAGCCGGCCCCAAAATGAAGCTGGAAGTCGTTGAGACATGTTGCGACGGCTTTCAAGTTGTTTGTCTTCATGATCTTGTGATGGTCAATGCACCCACAGTGAACTCCTCTTCACATCTCTTTCACTTCTTCGAAGATTTACCTGCCCGTCCGGCGACCCACAGTCCCAGCAATGAAAAAGATCAACGCAGTGCATGTTTGAAAAATCGAGACACATGGTCACACATGCATGGTGAAGGCTTCCTCCAAACAATTCTTTTGCCTAACGGTCACAATCTTTGAATTTGGCACTTTCTGCCAGGGAATCTAATTGAATCGAACGCTGCATGGCTTCACCCTCCGGACGGTCACAGGACGTAGGTCAATCACTCGTACTGGTCGTGCCAGAGGAATCTAAGAGATGGGAAACCAAGAGCGCTGAAACATTTTCATGACCACCTCCAGCTGCAGCCGTCACAGCTGTCACTCCATCCTTGTTTGCTGCCATCACGTCAGCTCCATGCTCAAGCAGCACCTTCACAACAAGCTCATGGCCAGCTGCAGCAGCAAGCAACAAAGCAGTGATTCCTTCATTGTTTGCTGCCTTGGCATCAGCTCCATGCTCGAGCAGCATCTTCACAACCAGTTCATGACCACCTTGTGCGGCAAGCATCACGGCTGTCACTCCATCATTGCGTGCTGCCCTGGCATCAGCTCCATGCTCAAGCAGCACCTTCGTAAGTGGTTCACTGCCATCTGCAGCTGTTTTCATCAGGGCTGTCAGTCCTTCGTTGTTTGATGCCTCAGCATCAGCCCCTTGCTGAAGCAGCAGCTTCAGAACTGGTTCATGACCACCTTGTGCAGCAAGCATCAGGGCTGTCACTCCATCACTGAATGCTGCCCTGACATCAGCCCCATGCTCAAGCAGCATCTTCACTATGGGCTCATGACCACCTTGAGCTGCTTGGATCAGGGCTGTCACTCCATCGTTGTTTGCTGCCCTGGCATCGGCCCCATGCTCAAGCAGCATCTTCACTATGGGCTCATGACCACCTTCAGCTGCTTGCATCAGGGCTGTCACTCCATCGTTGTTTGCCACCCTGGCATCAGCCCCATGCTCGAGCAGCAGCTTCACTATGGGCTCATGGCCATCTAGAGCTGCAAACATCACGGCAGTCATTCCACCATTGTTTGCTGCCTTGGCATCAGCTCCATGCTCCAGCAGCACCTTCGTAAGAGGTTCATGACCGCATTCCGCGGCAAATATCAGCGCTGTCACAGCATCAGCCCCATGCTCAAGCAACAGCTGCACTATGTTCTCATGGCCACGTTCCGCGGCAATCATTAGGGCTGTCCCTCTGTCATTGCGTGCTGCCCTGGCATCAGCCCCATGCTCGAGCAGCAAGTTCACTATGGGCTCATAGCCACCTGCAGCAGCAGCCATCAGGGCTGTCAGTCCATCATTGCGTGCTGCCCGGGCATCAGCCCCATGCTCCAGCAGCAGCTTCACCACACCTTCATGGCCACGAAGAGATGCTTGCATCAGGGCTGTCACTCCATCATTTTGTGCCGCCCTGGCATCAGCTCCATGATCAAGCAGCAGCTTCACAAGCAGCTCACGACCGCCTTCCGCGGCAAACATCAGAGCTGTCACTCCATTCTTGGTTGCTGCCATGACGTCAGCTCCATCCTCTAGCAGCAGCTTCACGACAAGCTCATGGCCACATGCAACTGCTGGCATCAGGGCTGTCGCTCCAGCATTGTTTTGTGCTTTGGCATCGGCCCCATGCTCTAGCAGCAGCTTCACCACACGCTCATGGCCACCAATAGCTGCTCTCAGCAGGGCTGTCTCTCCATGATAGCGTGCTGCCTTGGCATCAGCTCCATGCTCCAGCAGCAGCCTCACTATGGGCTCATTGCCATCTGCAGCTGCTCTCATCAGGGCTGTCAGTCCTTCATTGTTTGATGCCTCGGCATCAGCTCCATGCTCAAGAAGCAGCTTCATAACTGGTTCATGACCACCCTTTGCGGCAAACATCAGGGCTGTCACTCCATCAGCGTCTGCTGCCCTGGCATCAGCCCCGTGCTCAAGCAGCAGCTTCACCACATGCTCATGTCCTTTTAAAGCTGCTGATATCAGAGTTGGCAGTCCATGATTGTCTGCTGCCATGACGTCAGCTCCATGCTGTAGCAACAGCTTCACGACAAGCTCATGGCCGCCAAAAGCGGCTTTCATCAGGGCTGTCACTCCATCATTGTTTGCTGCCCTGGCATCAGCCCCGTGCTCAAGCAGCAGCTTCACTATGGACTCATGGCCACCACCAAGCATCAGGGCTGTCACTCCATCATTGTTTGCTGCCCTGGCATCAGCCCCGTGCTCAAGCAGCAGCTTCACTATGGACTCATGGCCACCTGCAGCTGCTTGCGTCAGGGCCGTCGCTCCATCATGCCACGGTGCCATGACGTCAGCTCCATGCTCGAGCAGCACCTTCACTATAGGCTCACGGCCACCTGCAGCAGCAACCAACAAGGCTGTCGCTCCATTATTCTGCGCTGCCCTGGCATCAGCTCCATGCTCGAGCAGCAGCCTCACCATGGGCTCATTGCCATCTGCAGCTGCAGCCATCAGGGCTGTCAGTCCATTAGTGTCTGCTGCCCTGGCATCAGCCCCATGCTTGAGCAGCAGCTTCAATATGGGCTCGTGGCCACCAAGAGCTGCTCTCATCAAGGCTGTCAGTCCTTCATTGCTTGATGCCCTGACATCAGCCCCATGATCAAGCAACAGCTTCACGACAAGCTCATGGCCTTCTGCAGCTGCTCGCATCAGGGCTGTCACTCCATCAGCGTCTGCTGCCCTGGCATCAGCCC
>VSDK01003168.1:112145-127063 GCA_009767595.1 Symbiodinium kawagutii | reverse complement strand
ACTAATTGGAAAAGTTCTACCCACTTGGGTCTCGTAGCAAAATGGCTTGAGCCAAAATGGCTACGGCAGCATATATACGTATAGTAGTTGAACACGTACTCACATAGAAGTGCATTTGCAAATGCATATGCACAAACAATTTGATGTGTGCATCTTCGTTTATGTATTTATCGTCAGTGGTGTACAAACCTGATTAATGCTGGCTGCAAGCTGATGATTGCCGTTTATTG
The DNA here is from genome assembly GCA_009767595.1 of Symbiodinium kawagutii. Taxonomy (NCBI): domain Eukaryota; class Dinophyceae; order Suessiales; family Symbiodiniaceae; genus Symbiodinium; species Symbiodinium kawagutii. The sequence continues at coordinate 126,833 of VSDK01003168.1, read as the reverse complement.
CAGCCGATGTTTATGTTGATGTCGATTTTGGTAAGGGTCGTACTTGTTTAAATCACTCATCTAGAAACACATTTCGTTTCACCTGTCAGATTGTATACCGTCGGGGCATAGCAACAGCAAAGATGTTTTTCACTTTGGGTGTGGAAAAGGTCTTGTACTACCCCTACGCATCAGTCTCACTCGCTGGGCCAAGGGAGTTCAGGATTCCTGCAAGCAAGGTCAATTCCTTGTGCACATGGCAACCAATACCATCTGTCAACTTACGAGCCTAGCTGCAAAGCATTGCGAACAGTTTGTGAACGATGCTTGTATTGCCTTTGCCACTCTGGGATGCGCTTGCCCCCGCATTGCAGCTGGCTCGTGTAGTCAGAAAAATTGTGTAAACGTGGCAGGGACCAAATGTTGTGTCATGATCTCGAGGTGCACGGAGCAATATGCAATAGTGATACCGCGAATGCACGACCGAACCAAATTGTTGGCATGCACCGTGGGTGGACACAAGCAAAGTGCCACAGCAAAAAACCAAGTGGCAGAGCCTGAAGAAAGGTGGGTCATATGTTCGGTTGCGTTTCATGCTATATGAGGCTCCATGTGAACTGCATCTTTTCCCTCAGCATCTGGTGCCTCCAACTCCCAAACATAACGAATGGGATGGAGTGCGGATGCCAAAACCTGGCTGGCCTCTACACACCCCCGGCTGGGGGGGGACGGAGTGGACCGCCTCTTCGCTCGAAGGAAGAGAGGGCACGCAGGCAAACAGGACTGAAGAAAACAGGGAGAAAAAATGGAGAACAAAAGACCACCAACAACAAACACGGCCCTCGTGGGTTTGGTGTGGGGGGGTCCTACCTGCAAGTCTTTCAAGCCCATCTGCTGCATGCCCATCTTTTTTTTTTTGACTGCGCCCATCGTGACGTTCAATTTTTTCCTAAAATCCCATGTCTGTCAGGCTCTTGTCAGCTTCTTCACAGGCGCGGGAAAATCGAACTCCTGCATTTTTAAAATCATTCAAAGCATTTCGAACAGCTTGTAAACGCTCTAGGGGTTGCTTGCGAAGGTGCTGTGGGATGCTCGTGCCCTGACGTGGCAATTGGATCAAAGAAAACACAAAAGTCTCTGCAAACGCTCTATCTGGCTCAATGTCCAGGCCTTTCATCTCGTTGTATGCGGACAAGACTTCCAGTAAGCTCAAAGAAGAATAAGCTCCAATCAAAGATGTGAACGTAACAACATTTGGAGTGATATCTAACCTTGGCATAAGGTCAAACAAGTATTTTGCAGCTTTGTGCTGTTTGTCGCCCCATCCCCAACACGCTCGCATGGCAGAGCTGATGTGATACACATCAATCGAGACGTTGCTCGCATTCATTATGTCCAGTGTCTCAGCAGCTGCTGTCACATTTCCTGCATCAGCAGCTGCAGCGATCCGAGCTGCGCCGAGAACTTCATCCAAGTCATGTGCTGACAATGCCTCATTCCAGATCTGTTGTACCATAGTTGAATCTCTTAGTTTTCCGAAGATACGCAGAGCAGTAGTGTAAGTGGGTAGGCCAACATCTTTGCAATTTCTGCGACAGCTTTCATAGATCCTTGCGCCCTCCTTGTTCATGCGGCACGTCCAGGCCGCTTTCAAAGCAGCTGCATAGACTGGGGAAGCACTACCCGCATATGTACCAAAGAGAGACTTCGCAGTCAACCAATCTCTTTTTTCACTTGCCCGCGACAGTTTTGACACAAGCTCCCTTTCTTCAAGGCTCATTCTCACATTGTCTACTCCTGCTGCACTTTTTCGGATGGCCATACCGGTTTTTTCACGTATCTCTGACAGAGGCTGCTGACGCGTCCTCGCAAAGCCACATGGAGATGTCCGCCGGCAGATTGCTATGAACAACAGCAGGCAGCAGACTTGAACGCAAGGCTTTCCATGGGTTGCCCTCGCCATGATTTCGATTTCCACTTGCAAACTTGAACATGGAACAGCCCAGGCTATTCGCGCAGGGTGGCTTGAGTCGGCAGATTTGAACGGTTTCTGTTCCTTGGGTGGCTCAGCAGTTCAAGCTGGGCGTCCTCATTGTATAGGTTGGATTCACGCCTCTCTTCGCACTTACTCTCCGGTGGCAAACTTGAAATTCCAGATGCATTCGAAGCACATCTCAGAGAATCACCGTTGTTGCATTGCACCACCACTGTTGTTTCAGACTATTTTAACCATTGTTAACCACCCTGTGCTAAATACGATAGACATCTCTACGCCCATGCTTCAAGCATTTATTGTTGAACCATCGTCATCATCCACCAACCAAGTAGCCAGAACCCACCAAAGCCACCATTGACAACAGCTGTCTCATGTTAATATCACAGGCATCGCACGCCCGCGTGAGGGTAGATGACCCGAGGTAGCGGCATATCAATATATATATATATATATTTTATTTATTTATATATATATATATATATATATAAATGAACAAATAAATAAATAAATAAATTAATTAATTAATTAATTAATAGAAATAAATAGATAAATATATAAATTGGCCTACTGCATACAGGCCCATTTTACAAGCCCTATATATTTAATTTACGTGTGTGTGTGTGTGTATGTGTGTGTGCGTGTGTGAGTGTGTGTCCAACTAGTATTCCAACTAAGCAAAATTATGCAACTAGTTTGCCCAAAACAAATGTCTCATGGGCCGTGACCATACCTTTCTGCTCGGCGCCTTGGCAAGGATGGCAGGGACAGCAAATACAGCATGGAGATCAATGCTCCCGTTCCTGCCAGCCCCTCAGCTGTGAGCGTTGATGGCCCGTTGATTTTGGTAGCAACCAAGAGTAATAGGAATCTAAGCAGCTGTGCATGTACAAATGTTGACGTTAGCAGCAACTAACCAACAACTACTATAATCGGAATCGAACCAACAACTCAATTGATTAGTTGATGTTGATCATGTCAATGATGCAGGATACTAACCGACAACAACCTGGAACCCACCCGCAGGCGGCTATGTCAGTGAATGTAAATCATTGTAAATCAACTGCTTGGCAACTACAATGTGCTACAGGTGTTGTGGGCACAAATCTGGGATGGCAGGGTTTAACAACCCCAGCAAAAATGCAAACTGCGCCCAGAGAGAGAAAGAGACTTTCGAGAGGTGCGTTTCCATTTTTGATGGCACATCCATGCAAATCCATGCAAATCCGCCATCCCGCCATCATGATCAATCATCCGGAGGCCACCAATTTTTGGGCGGTAACCGCCGCACCACCTCTGCTGCCCACCCAGCGGTCCCATTGCCACACCAACAGCAGAGGTGTGAAGTTGGTAGGTGGTGATCAAGACCGCCGGCACAGCGGTGTTCAACCTGTCCACAAGACAGCATGCCCAACTTGGGCCAGTGCATGGTGATTGGTTCACATCCTGGGGATGAACAATCACCCTAGTGTATGGTACCGGCACCAATAGCAGCAGCAGTAGCAGTAGCAGTATAGGGACACAACAAGATATATGCGCATTGATAACTTGCAATGCCTGCCAGCTGCTGCCCACAGAAAACTTTGGAACTGTGTTGGGACAGGATTTGTCATCAGTGCTTCATGCCAGGGCTTCCTCAGGCCTTCTCTCGCATCCCGATAAGACCAATACAAATCAATGTTGATGTTGATGTGAGCTAACAAGGATGATTTCCGTCACAATGGCATGTCATATCCTGTGCTGGCGGTGTGGCAAGAAATTGCTGATGAGATACAGCAACCAACGATGGTGATAATGATGGTGATGATGATCCTGTTGGCATGCGAGAATACAAACAAGTCTGCCCAACATATATCATAGATGCCAACTCGACCCAGTCAGTACATGTCAATACTCTCTTTCTCTCTCTCTCTCTCTCTCTCTCTCTGCTTCTTGGATTTTCCGGCACATCTCCGCTCACTCGAGTGATAAGGAAACGAATGCCGTTCCACAGTCATTGCAAGGCTTTTGGAAGCACATAAGCATCATATCAGGTATGTATATGAGTGTTTCTCAAAAGAGGGAACCAAAAAAATGATTGGTTGTTGGTTGGCTACCGTAAATGGGGCTGATAAAGGATGATTTCAGGGTAGCCATGGGTCTCCCGGTGCATTTTGAGAAACCACCATATCAAACTTGTCTCGACTCCAACAATCTGCGAGGTCTGATGACCGACCCCCCACAGCGTCCCCGCACACGTTCCACTGCAGCTCCGTGCTCACCTGCCGTGAGCACCCGCAGCCAGGCTGGGCTGTCTCCAAGATGCACGAGAAACACAACCCTTAAATACATTGACACACCGCTGTTTACACAACTGCATGTGATGTATATATTTTTATATTTATATATTTATATCTATCTATCTATCTATCTATCTATCTATCTATCTATCTATCTATTTATCTATCTATCTATCTATCTATATACATTTAACTATATGTTTTATGTCTATTTATACATTCACATCACACCTGCAATCTGCATTACTAAATCTGGTCGGTCATTGGTCATGGTAGGTGAATTATAAGTGATCGTAACTGGTCGTAACGTACCTGCATATCCACATGTGGCATATAGCAGATCAGTTCTGCTGAGTGACCAGCTCATCTGGTATCACTCAAGTGGGTGACCTATGGTGGCCGAGGTTTCTTTGCACCCCCTCCTGTCATTGATTCTCCAACTGGATGGTTTATGACTTCCGTGGCCCCCCACACCTCCAGGATTACAGAAGGACCCCGGTTGCAGGGAAGCTCCGTGCAACCGGATTCCAGTTGCATTTCTGATGGTCAGATCGTCAAAGATGTTCCAAAACTCTTGGATGATCGTTGAGGGTTCAAAATGCTTCAAGGGGAACTGCTGGTAGAAGCACCCCGTCGTTGGCACGCGGACTTGGAAGCGAACCACATCTGGGGCACCAGGCAAATGCACCAGAGAGGACCCAGTCAATCCACCGAATTCTCTTCGAGAGAAGCACCTCGGGCTGCTGGGTGATCCAGTGGTGGATGTTCAGCCTGTAGCCATCTGTAGCCTACTCTGCTTCCACAGATTTTTGGCAGCAGTCACTAGTCAGAATCCGCCATTTCAACACTGGATAAGACCCCAAGGGTTGACTAATAACAATACTGATGTACAGTGGTACTGTACATAATCAACATAATCTTATTGCCGATGGAGACTCCAAAAAAAAACCAGATGAATGCCCTGATCAACTAGCCCAACCAAAACTGAAACTGCAAACTCCTGTTGCGAGTCCAAGTCCACACAAGCACCCACCTGCGCACCCGCAAGTTCCAGCCGCAACCCGACCCGCCTTGTCTTCAAAGGCGCTCTGGGTTCCGCTAGGGCACAAGTGCAATTGCAGCGAGAGTACCTGTACCAAGAAACGCATGGAAAAACACCATGCATATGTATCTGTATGTATATGTGTGTATATGTTTTTAGGTATATGAGATATGTAAATGTATATTCTAATGCTGAAACAATCACATATGTTTGCACATCTATTGGCATGTTTTTATGTATTTCAAGGCAGCTGTGAGAAACAAGAAAGCACAAGAACAAAAGCTGCAAGCTCACATTCGACCACAAAAAAGGCATCTTCACAGGATACTGTGGGACTTTTTCGTGTGACATCACATGCTTGCAACATGCAGCATCCCAGTGTACAATCACCACTCAAGCTACTGCTCTGCCACAGTTTTTTCGTCTTCATACAGCCGTGGTCGCCCATGGGAGGGCAGCATCTGACATGTATACATAGTCTATTTGTGAATGCTGGGCGCCACCCACCAAGAAAAAGCAAATGCAGCACACAATCAAGACTCATCCACACGGATGGATCAAACGAAGTAAGAATCATGATTCAAGGTCCTCGGCGAACTGATTGCGGTATGCAGGGATTCGCACACTCTCAGAACTCACGGAAATCGTAGCCCTGGGGCACCAGGTAAGCGAATGCCAATGCCGCACCGAAAGCTGCCACACCGGCCTTGGAGGCCAAAGGATTTCTCCACTTCCTCTTTCGGCATCTTTTCTTGGAGAAATAAGGGGTGAAATGATGTGAAATTATTTCTGAAATCGTGAATTCTTTATTGGCATTGGCATCTAGGAATTGATTCAGCTGTTCTCTCAAACTTGGGCCAATTGCAGGCAAACTAGTGTGAAATTGATTTTCGCATGTGATCAAACTATTTTCAACATTTTTGAGTGGCACTTGACGCTTAACTGCTCTTTGCTCTCCCTACCGCTTGCACTCACAAACCTTCCCCGCATGAATCTTCTTGACCTCGGCGCCTGAGAAGTTGCTAAAACAAGAACGAAACGCCATTGCCAACCTCATTTCTCTCTCCCCATCGCCATCGGATCCGCTCTGCCCCAGTCACCCTCATTATGAACGATCATTTCTGAATCGATCTGAATCTTCATTGTCCCATCAAACAGTTGGCGATGGATTTCATGGACTGATTATGATACCCTGCCATCCCCTTTTAGTCTTCCCACCGGCTGGATCCTTGCGACTTCGCTTGTGATCCTGGCTGCTGGTTGGTAGGCGATTCAAGGTACTTAACTCTAAGAGTTTAAGTGTTTCAAGCATCCCCCACTACCCACTACTACCTCCCTCTGCGAGGTCACTAGGTGCTCCCAACCCATCCAGTGGCATCGTAGAGAATCGCCGGCAACGTGAAACCACAGATGTCCGCCAAGGTTCGAGCGGCCTGGGTCAAAGCATCACCACCATGACTCTGAAGTGAAGACCAACATGCTGAACGAAACATGGTGAAAAGTTGGTTGCCATGCCCACGAGAACAAGCTTCAAAATCAGTGTGAAGGGCGCTGGCTAATTTGCGCCTGTGCTTTCCCATCCGAGTGCAGGTTCAAATGAACCTTAACGCTTTAACATCACCCCCCTAACCCGGACAAAAAGACATGTTCTTCCCTGTGCCGCTTACACAGCCGCTGCAGCATGAACGACCACACACACATATGAGATCATATGAGTATTTACGTGGAATGTAATGTAATGTAATGCAATGAAATGTAGTGTAAGGCAATGTAATGTAATGTAATGTAGTGTAATGTAGTGTAATGTAGTGCAATGTAGTGTAATGTAATGCGATGCAATGAAAATGTAATGTACTGTAATGCAATGCAATGCAATGTAATGCAATGCAATGTAATATATTGTGATGATGTGATGTGATGTGATGTGACGGAATGCAATGCAATGCAATGTAAGGTAATGTTATGGAATGGAGCGGAATGGAACAGAATGGAACGTAATTAAAAGCAATGCATCCACTGTAAAGTATACATCAATGTAATGTACTGCAATGTAATGTAATGCAATGTAATGCAATGTAATGTAATGCAACCTTTGCATGAGCATATGCACATGTATAGGCAGTGTGCATGTGGGCGTGAATGGTGTCATTCTGCTACTAGCAGACATATTCATAGAGGGCTCCCGAAGGAAACACAAAAAGAAAAACACGGACTGCTGATCATTGTTGATCCGAACAATTTCACTGCCAAATGAGCCATGGCCGAGCTCTTTTACTGGTCACCAATACTAGGACTCCTGCTCGGGGTAATGTAAATCCAAGTGCTATCTAATGAGGTTCAATTCATTTCAATTCTATCCCCAAACACTGTATACTCTGTTCGATAAAGGTTGGACAAACAGCACGAGGTGCTTGGGAAAAAGAAAAGCACTGACTGCTGCAAAGAGGTCCAGATGAAACCCATCCATGGCTCTCCCAATGCATCAACAGAAACATGATCTTCGGGCTGAGTTGGCAGGTGGCGGATTTGCAACCACAATATTTGCGATAGCTTTGTTGAGGTGCTTTTGCACAAAACCTGTTTTGCATCAACATGCTTTGCATAGGACGAGTTCTGTGCAAAACCTCCTGTAAAAGATTTGCCCGTGTAAAGACTTTGCGCTGTGAACGCATGGGATGTGAACACTGTGTTAGTGGGAGCACCTTTAGAAGCACAGCTTATGTGGGAAGACCATGAAACACCGCCTTGTGGCTAGTGGCGCTCGGCCGCTAGGATCCGCTAGGATCCGCTAGGCCCCAGGCACCACAGCGTTGGGAGAGTCTGCTGAGAGCATCGATGTCGCCCCCACTCAAAGCCTGTCCGCAGCTGTTCAAATTCCAGGGGTGACCCTACAGTTGCAGGTGAACCCAACTGCCATGTTCAAATCTGAAATTGAGAAATTGGTTAGTAGATGGCAATGAGTGACAAAGAGGCACGGGCAAATCCATTCAGGCTCGGAATGAATATCGGGTATGAAATGGGCAGTACTTTCAATGAAGCCGTTGTTACGCAAAAAATGATACCAAAACCTTTTATATACTGTGCTCATTCTGCAGGCCATTCCGAGTACAGACCATGTTGCTGGATGCATTCACCCGCCAAGGCAGGACCTACACCTTCTTGTGAAAAACAAACAAGCTATACTCACTGAGTGCTTTCTGTGCCGGGTGTCCATTTTTGTCCATCACTGTCCCGAAGGTTCAGCTGGGCTTATGATGAGCTGATGGCCCAATCAAACATTGCCACATTTCGAAGCTAACTACCATGAGAGGCAAAACATTGACACCAAGAGCCTCCACAAAATGCTATGTCAGAAATGCCGGAGCACCACTTGAAAAGAAACCACAAGGGTGAACTGAAATAAATGACGACTCGGTGCAAATACCACATTCATTTGTCCACAAAAGTAGTTCCAAACAACTGGAAGGTATGCTTAGTGCGTAGGGCAGAAAGCCGACATCGCCAAATTCAGAGGGGAGTATGCTGTCTGTAGGGAGCGCCAACTTGGAACCTTGAAACAAATGGCATCCACAAAATCATCTTCCCGCCACCAACCACTGCCTTTGGGGTCCACCGTTGGTTTTGCAAATTGCAGGACCACTTCGGAGCTGGTGCACCCACCAACTTTGAGTCACCAGTGACACCCCTACCCCACCTGGCAGTGCAATGTAACACACGGCCGAACCCAGCCCAGCCCTCAGCTGTCTGCTGTCGGGTAGCTGTTCGTGTCTTGCAATGCGTGATGGCTCATAGCAGGGGACAATAATAACATATGATAACGGCATTGATGGACATATGGATGCGTACACGGTGCAACCACTACAAATGGCATGAGAAGGAAATGGTGTAGTTGTAAGAGGGAATACTTATTGAACCACTGTAATTCTGTAGTCCGAATAGTTGGTTGTTGTATCACACTGTATGATTAGTAGACGATATTGCCAATGCCCAGCAAAATCTCGAGACCTGGAAAGACAAGCAAGTCTGTCACTCAAAACAATTGCCCTGCTACTAGTTTTTTCCTCATCAATGCAGCGCCAAAAACGGAAAAAACGACAAACCTCTGGGGCCGCCGCCAGTTGCACTGCCCAAAACGTGAAAGGCCCACAGCTCATCTGGGAAAAAAAAGGAGGTCACCTGAGCCGTCAAAGGTGAACCCCCGCAGCCGCACCAGGCTTGTTGTAGCATGGTTTCTGGCTAGTGGCATTGTACTGCTGGTCTTGGGGATGTTGAAATCTGCCACAATCAAAGCTTCAGGTTGGATTACAACGGTTGCAACAACTCGCCCCGGTAGCCACCACTTCTCGGCTGCCATGCGAGCTGAAGTCAGCAGTTTTGGGCACCATGGGTGTTGAACCAGCGGTCAGCAACCCAGGGCATCTCTTTTCCATCAGTTTCCCGCGGCATGACCGTTTGCAGCCGTGTCAGTTGACGACTGAGCTGTTGTCAGCCCATTTCAGGCAAGGGGATGCTGGGCGCTCAAGGGGATAGTGCCAGATATGTCAGGTCGTAGCTGGCAAAGGGGGTCAACACCTACTGGTGCCACGAGCTTTCGCAGAAAGAGAACTAATATGTGTGCTCCCCATTGGTGGTTGGCATGGATTTGATCATAGACAAACATACTATCAAGCCGAAGATTCATTTAAAAAAACCGTCCTTGTCACACCCCAAGCGACTGTCCAGCGCACCCTCGGCATACAGGTTGATCGCCGACCCTTCAAATCCCAAAACCATCAACAACTAGCGAAAAGTGTTGATGAAGTTAGTCGTGTTCAAAAATGCCTCGCTGTGGCAAATGGATGTACGCTGTCGTTGGGTTATAGATGGTTGTAGTATGGCTATGTATGGCTTGGTTGGTTCTGGGTTAGCTTCTCTTGGGTTTCAGCTCTGGATTTGGACTCCGATCAACCCTTTGGATCCGCTCACAAATCACTTTGCTTGGTGGATGCCCTTGGCACGTTCCCTGTGATCCAATCTGAGATGTCCTCGTTGGGGCCACCATTCCTCGGCTGTGCGGTACATGAAGTTGATTCTGCTCCTATGTCCTAGTAGGTCTTTTCATCATGATCCTGGCTGTAAACACCAACCATCATTTTTCCGGCTGAACGGTCCATCATTGACTATCACCATTACTTGACATCCATGTTTACCATCATTAAACCATCAACCAGGACTGAGCATCAGCAACCATCATTGTCATTAAGTAATCGTGTTTAGAATGATAGAGAATGTACTGAGACATTTACCTCCAGAACCGCCAGCTCTTCAACTGCAAGCTGCGCTGACGGAACAGCTTGAGACTCCTATGATTTATGGATCTTAGATGTTTAAGGTTGGTGCTGAAGGATTATAACCAACAGTTGTGGCTGATGATGGTTCACTAGCGTTAGATCCAGCTGTTGCTATGCCACAACCAGTTTAACAACACATGGCTCCAGAATCTACGGCAAAATTTGAGGAGCTTACATAGTGTTATGAGAACATGGACCACCCATTACTCTCAAGAGCATCCCCCCATATTGAGGGCTGATGATACTTCGTAGGACCTGAATCAGCGATATAATCAATCAACGTAGAAGTAATCAGTCAGGCAACCAATGAACCAAAATCAACCAAGATCAATCAAGATCCACCAAGATCCACCAAGATCGACCAAGATCGACCAAGGTCAGCCACGGTCAGCCACGGTCAGCCAAGCCATCCATCACTCAACATCACTCAACCAATCAATCAGCCCACCATTGACCAACGAGGCTTCGGAGGCTTCGCGGACCTATGCCGAGCTGCTCACCCTTCAAGTCGCACCTGTGTTTCTCCACCTGGAAGTTCCAATGGTAGCCTCGCGGGCAGGCAACTTCCCAATATCGGGGATGTTGGAGTACTGAAAACCTACCGAAAAAACTTAGAAAAAACATGACAAAAAATGAAAAACGACAAACTAACGTTTCCTGGAAATTGTCGGGTTGACTTTTCGGTCATGTGCTTGTCTGTGTTGAGTTGCATCTTGTAGACTAGCTTTGCTAGGTGTGTGACACACTAAGGGGATTCATCTGAATGAAGAGAGTTAGAAAAGAACAATGTCAACACAAAATTGCAAGTTAAGGCGAATCATAAGCAGAATTGGCAAAGGGTTGCAGTAAGGCATGCGAAGCTTGTGGAACAGGAAAAGGTGCGGAAAGACACGTTCTTGCAATAGCATTTGCTGCCCACTTTTTCACTTTTGGGACCTTATGCTGACACACACGCACACATGCACATATAGCTCTCTTTCTCTCACTCTCTCTGTGTCTGTTTCTGGCTTTGAATTTGCATGTGTAGGATAGACATAGGTAGATAAAGATGGATACATAGGTATGTAGATGTGCATGTGCACGTGCACGTGCTTTCATGCATACATGGATACGCGTGCATGCACATATACATGTATCATCATGGGTGCATGCAGCCGCATGCACGTGTGCATGAACCCATGTCTGCATACGCGTGCGCATGTCGTGTGCAGGCATGTGTGTAGCGCAATCTTTATGCGCGTTCTCCTGTGTTAAGAAAAATGCCAGTCCTTGGGCACCACCGCATCGCCAACACACGCAACCACAATCAATCCATGTGTGCGACGGCCTAATTCCCAGCCAAGGAGCCCCTTATAACATCTCCACCAACATGTTTCCAGATTCAATGTGCGATATTCAGCAACTGTTCAAACATGTGTGCTTGTCCCAAGCTGTTCCGTTTTAAATTCTCCAAAAGTACTGCCCTTAGCTGTGCAATGACACAACGCAGGGAACCGCAAGTCCCACCAACTCAATACTGATTTCGACCCTCTCCCTCAAACCAACCAGTCTTCACCATTGTTTCTACAAACATGCTTTAATTAGGCGTTATGCGTCGGTGAAAAGCATTACTCAACCATTAGCACAAATCGCTGTTAACTTTCCTGTTCATCATCATTATAATCACCATGATCAACCAATACCACCGTGAACCATCGACCACCTTTAAGACCAACTTGCGGTCTCAAGGGGCACTTGGTGTCTGCAACACAGGCTTGCGCGCATGCCACTGCCGTGGTGACACCCTCCACATCGTTGACGTAATCCCCGTAGAGCCAAGCACCCTTCTTTCCAGACAAACCTGTCAATCAACAGCACCATAGAGAGGTGACGTGCAATGAGATGACTTCATCAACACTTCCTCAAGTTGACAAATAAACAAAGTAAGCCACCCGAGTCACCTGATGATTTCACGTACCTAAACTTCAACTGTGATCCGAAATCCTGCTGTTGCACCAAGTGTGATCCCAATTTGGATGATCCGCGGATCCCAAGAGCCCCCCTTGCACGGCCCTTCACCTGCTGAAGTCAGCGTTGCCAAGAATTCCTTGCCTACAGCTGTTCCCGCTTGGAGATGGGAGCCGAGGATGGGAGGTGATTCCAACCAAGTGTTCGGCAGTGCCCAGCCGCATTATGCCATCTTATGCATGGCAACGATATTTCCGCGATGAATTTCAAGTGTCACTTCATGATGGATCATTGGGGTTGACCAAGGTTTGAACCTTCTTCCAGAGTTTATTATACTTTAGTTTAGTTTACTATGTTTTGTTTGACCCATAAAAAAAAAAACCAAGGTTTATTTCACTTCTGGGAGGTTGACCCTCTGACCAGCTCCGAGGCACTGTGAGACGCGATGAGCTCATCTCCTCCCCCCCAGCAAGCTGTCAGCAGAATGTTCCAGGACCCCTGAACGAACCCCCGCACCAATGGGGTCATTTGCAGGTTCGGGAATTTTTTTCCGACTTTTTGGGGAATTTTTTTCCGGTCCCCTTCGGGGTGTTTGAAACCTAGGGTTTCCAGGTTCCATCCCTGGCCACCCTCGCTCTCTGCAGCCGCTTTTTCACAACCCTTTGGCATCCGTGATGGCTTCAGCGACGTCTTGATTCAGCTGGCTGGCTTCCTTCCTTGCTTTCTGGCTTTCTTGCTTGCTTCCTGGCTTCCTTGCCTCCTGTCTTCCTTCCTTCCTTCCTTCCTTCCTGGCTTCCTTGCTTCCTGCCTTGCTTGCTTACCTAGGGTCTCCAGGTTCCATCCCTGGCCACCCTCGCTCTCTGCATTGCTTGCTTGCTTCCTGGCTTCCTTGCCTCCTAGCTTCCTTCCTTCCTTCCTTCCTTCCTTCCTTCCTTCCTGGCTTCCTTGCTTTCTGCCTTGCTTGCTTGCTTGCTTGCTTGCTTCCTTGCTGGCTACTTGCCTCCTGTCTTCCTTCCTTCCTTCCTTCCTTCCTGGCTTCCTTGCTTTCTGCCTTGCTTGCTTGCTTGCTTGCTTGCTTCCTTGCTGGCTACTTGCCTCCTGTCTTCCTTCCTTCCTTCCTTCCTTCCTTCCTTCGCTTTCTGCCTTGCTTGCTTGCTTGCTTGCTTGCTTGCTTCCTGGCTTCCTTGCCTCCTAGCTTCCTTCCTTCCTTCCTTCCTTCCTTCCTTCCTTCCTTACTGGCTTCCTTGCTTTCTGCCTTGCTTGCTTGCTCGCTTGCTTGCTTGCTTGCTGGCGGGCTGGCTGGCTGGCTGGCTGGCTGCCTAGCTTGCTTGCTTGCTTGCTTGCTTGCTTGCTTCCTTGCTTGCTTGATTGCTTGCTTGCTTGCTTGCTTGCTTGCTTGTTTGCTTCCTTGCTTGCTTGCTTGCTTGCTTGCTTGCTTGCTTGCTTGATTGCTTGCTTGCTTGCTTGCTTGCTTGCTTGCTTCCCTGCTTGGAAAACGGAAAAAAATTCCCAAAAAAATCGGAAAAAAATTCCCAAAAAAATATGGGACCCCGCACCAATGTGTACCCACCATGACGCCATCCATAAAAGGCTCATCAACCAGGTAACCTTTGGGAGGGTGTGTTTTTTTTTATGCGTGCCACTTTTAACAGCCGGGAGCGGCTGCAATAGGCAACAGGGGGCATGAAGGGGGGCATGAACCATCAATAACTAAGCATAGCGACCCATAGCTGCTATAGCCGCCACAGCCATCATGGCTGACAAGCTTGTTGGTCAGCAGGTGTGCTCATCCGCTTCAAGGACAGTTTCTGTTGGCTGCTTGGGCCCTTCCCAAATTGCGGTGGACTGCCTCCCAGATGAGCCTTTGGGTCCCTACCTACTGGTGTCAAAAGTGCTCGAAACCCCAAAATTCGAACCCTGAGATCTTGATTGCTATGCCAATTTTTCCATCTGAGATCCCACAAATACACCTTGAATCACCCTTACAGCTGCACCAATGAAAACAGCTGGATCTCTTCACAGCCTGTCCTGTCAGCTCACCAGTCCCAGCAGATAACGAACGAGCGGGTGGAGGAGGAGGAGGCGGGGGCACCGGCACCACTGCCGGAGCTTCCGGCC
>VSDK01003168.1:88713-108148 GCA_009767595.1 Symbiodinium kawagutii | reverse complement strand
GGCAGGATGCGTCACCTCCACATCATAGCTGCCATTCGTCCACCCATCGCCGAACCTTGGCAGAGCTTCACGGGTTGACGTTTGGATCCAACATCCAACACAGCCAACACTGGGCTTAGAATGGTTGATACTGATTGATTAATGAGCCATACGTGAAGATGATGTTTAATTGATTGATAATTGGCTCGGAAAGGTCAATAATGACTACTTAATGGTTGATGCCAGGGACAATGACCAACAATAGTGGTTCATCATGGTTGATGAATCCTTGCAAATGATCATCCCTTAGCTGTGGCATATCCTGAACCCCAATTGGTCAGCGATTGGAACTTAGAGCAAAGTTCATCTGCATCCCACCAAGGAGGCCTTTGGACCCCAACGGCAGTTGAGCAACTGCCCCGAAGCACCTTTGATCTCCAGCAAAGGGCAGGACTTTGCAGCATCAACTTGTGCCCACGCAGGGTCCTCACAATGCTATTAACAAATCCGGCTGGGGATCATCTGGATCATCTTCGCCCCGTACCAACTGGATCCAAGAGGTAAGTTCAGAAGTACCTCTGACACCAAATCAACTGCCCCGTTCTTGTTTGCTAGTCCTGTGAAACTAAGCACTTCTGTTCAGTTCCAGCTATGTCCAAGCATGCTTGGCTCGTGATCTGCGCACGCGGATGGTTTTACCTGCCTTTCTCTGTGACGCGGCAGGTGCGACAGCGGCATCCGGACCGAAGCCCCACATGGGCAGCTACCAGCTATAGCGTGATGTGGATGGAAAGTTGTCAATCACTTCTTCGAAGCGCAAAAAATCTTGGCCCCTATCTTTCTCTTATCGAGTGTGTGGGCATATGTTTGATAATATCCAGAAAAGATGCAAAAAGTGCAAAAGTGACAATCTATTCACGCAACAGATATTCAAAAGATCTCTGCCTGCTCTGCGACTAAGGCTTGGAGACATGTATTAATTGCATCTGCAGGCTGATGCCTGCACTCATCGATGTCAAGTTCTCAACCCAACTATTTGCAAGACTGCGTAGGTGGAGCTGCCTCGAACATCGCGTTCTCGCATCTGCAAATGAAGGTCTGCCATGATTCAATGACAAGCCAATGCCTGCAATAAGCAGCTTGAGCCCAAGAGAGCCCCAAATGTTCACAGTCCATTCAGTGTTTTGGGAACACCAAATGCCCGCACAAGCGCATGCGGCTCCCAGGCTGCCGCACATACCCGGCCAGCACCATCATGATCACAGGAAGTTCTGCCTTCGCACCAACCTGTCATGTTTCAGTAGGAGCATTTTTGGACAACAGGGTGATACAAGGAGGTCCAAAGTTTTTTTTTTCTCTCTCTCTCTCTCTCTCTCCACACCCCCATCTTTAAAGTATGCACCTCTTGGAAATCTCGGAAACTAAGATGATCCAACATGCGGATCCTCCCAATCACCGAAAGGAACCTGATCCTCCAAGCTGTATATCTGGCCGCTACTTTCACCAGTGTTGCCCTCTAGCCATCTAGCAACCAGCCATCATATGTGGACCGACCGGAGGCCTTCCTTTGGGGCAGACGCCTCACTTCAGACACCGTTTTCCGACTCACTTCAGACACCGCCTCACTTCAGACACCGAAGGGCCTCACTTCAGACACCGACTGACTGGGCGGGGACATTGCTGCAACATGGATGTCAAATCTCACACACCCTCTGGCCTGTGCATGCACTACTGAACATATCCAATCTCCCACCCCCCTGTGTCTTTGCATGTATGACTTAACAAATCAAATCCCGGGGGGGGTGAACATAGCCAGGCAACGATGTTGGATGACTTCCTTGACACATGGCCACCAACCTTTAGGGTTTTGGGGGGGGAACATGGCCAGGCAACGATGTTGGATGACTACCTTGCTATATGGCCAGCAACCTTGAGGGTTAATCCCAGGGGAACATAGCCAGGCAACGATGTTGGATGACTACCTTGCTATATGGCCAGCAACCTTGAGGGTTAATCCCAGGGGAACATAGCCAGGCAACGATGTTGGATGACTACCTTGCTATATGGCCAGCAACCTTGAGGGTTAATCCCAGGGGAACATAGCCAGGCAACGATGTTGGATGACTACCTTGCTATATGGCCAGCAACCTTGAGGGTTAATCCCAGGGGAACATAGCCAGGCAACGATGTTGGATGACTACCTTGCTATATGGCCAGCAACCTTGAGGGTTAATCCCAGGGGAACATAGCCAGGCAACGATGTTGGATGACTACCTTGCTATATGGCCAGCAACCTTGAGGGTTAATCCCAGGGGAACATAGCCAGGCAACGATGTTGGATGACTTCCTTGACACATGGCAACCAACCTTTAAGGTCTTGGGGGGGGAACATAGCCAGGCAACGATGTTGGATGACTACCTTGCTATATGGCCAGCAACCTTGAGGGTTAATCCCAGGGGAACATAGCCAGGCAACGATGTTGGATGACTACCTTGCTATATGGCCAGCAACCTTGAGGGTTAATCCCAGGGGAACATAGCCAGGCAACGATGTTGGATGACTACCTTGCTATATGGCCAGCAACCTTGAGGGTTAATCCCAGGGGAACATAGCCAGGCAACGATGTTGGATGACTACCTTGACACATGGCAACCAACCTTTAAGGTTTTGCTGGGGGAACATGGCCAGGCAACGATGTCGGATGACTACCTTGACACATGGCAACCAACCTTTAGGGTTTTGGGGGGGGAACATAGCCAGGCAACGATGTTGGATGACTACCTTGACACATGGCAACCAACCTTTAGGGTTTTGGGGGGGGAACATAGCCAGGCAACGATGTTGGATGACTACCTTGCCATGTGGCCACCAACCTTTACGGTTTTGGGGGGGGTAACATAGCCAGGCAACATTGATGGATGACTCAGACGACCTTTGACAACCAGCCATTTACGGTTTTGATACGAGAGCCAGGCGATTATTGTTCATAATGCCTCTTCTTCAGCAAAGGGATGGTTTACATTATAATCCGTTATCGTGAGAGTAGCTGACAGTGCTGGGCGAAAGATGTTCCGCGGTTGACGATACATGTGCTGACGCTTACTCGCGTCTTGTGGCGGGTCAAGCTGGAACCCCCACCTATACGTCCTCTCAACTCTTCCTCTTGTCAACTCTACGTCTTGTCGAGCCTACGTCTTCTCAACTCTACCTCTTGTCAACTCTACGTCTTGTCAACTCTACTTCTTGTCAACTCTACCTCTTGACAGGTCTAGCTCTTGTCAACTCTACGTCTTGTCAACTCTACTTCTTGTCAACTGTACCTCTTGACAGCTCTACCTCTTGTCAACTCTACGTCTTGTCGACCCTACCAATTGTCAACTCGATGAGGTACTGCCCATGTGGATGTTATTTTTGGGTCTGAAACCGGCGTCGGAAGCGAGTCAAAAAACGGCGTTGGAAGCGAGTCAAAAACCGGCGTTGGAAGCGAGACCCCGACCTTCCTTTGGCAGGTCATTATGTTCAAAGGAATGGTGCGCATAGGTCCATGGGAGTCTACTTGTGCAATGGCTGGTGATTTATCATCCACGGATTCCCATGGATCCCATTTTTGGGTTCGTGAAACTGCTGAAACATGACAGGGTGCATGGCCGACCCCCACCTGTGTCACTAGCGAGTTGGGTATGATCCTCAAGCCAACGCTCCTCAGCTCAGCCCGAAAGTCCCAAATAAGCAAAAGGAAAGCAAAAGTAAAAGAATGAGGAAAAGCTTCTAAGGAAAGCCCCAAGTTTAAACGAAAACAGGCGAGAGTGAGAGAGAGAGAGAGAGTAAGAGAGAAGATAAAGAGAGACATGTATCATCACGCATTCTCTTGATTTCTCTTGCATAGTGCACCTGAAAGACATCATGGCTGTCCCGTGAATGATCACAGCCGCAGCGTTTTAATCACCACGGTGACCACCATTTCTGGAACTCCCTCCAGGTTTCAGGTGGACCGAACCCACCAACCGAGTTTCTCAGCGAAAATGGGTGCCAGCACCGCAGCGCTGTAGTCCAAGGACTGATGCAGCCAGGGTGGTCCAACCACAAGTTTTGATAGCCAATCACCACCTTTGGACAAAGTGATGGTGGTCTATCAATGTCTACCGTAGATAAGGCACAATACAGGTTTCTCCACGGGAGTTATGGCAAATTGAGGGGCGATTGATCATTTTTGTGTGCCCCACTCTGCCTCGGAAATGATTTACTTCGTTGTTTCTGAGGAAACAGATCTTGGCGCCTTTGGCTCACACCCACTTTGAGCCCAATGTTCCAAATGATGAACCCAATTGCTATGCCGAGCAGCCTCATGTCGAGCAATGACTACTGGCTGGGTAAGAGTTGCATTCGCAGAGTGGGCTCAAACCCGTTCAAAGGGCTAGGTGTAAGAGAATGTAAGAGATCAAATCCCAACAAGAACCAAAGGTCAACAATTCTTGGGACATTGCCCCTTCAAGATCCTTCAAGTAAGGATTCATGGGGAACCCATTTGTCCGAATCCCGGTGGATCTGCGATGGTGCGCCTTCGCGTGCGATGTCAAAGGCACCCATAGGAAGTTGGGAAGCATTTGGCCCTGGCTGAGGGGCTCAAGCTGCTTGTCACGGTGTGTCCTGCGCATCTAGGGCCCAGACAAGCCATGCCAGTGCAACCTCGGCCCAGCCGTGTCTTGAACATCCAGCTGTGAAGCCAAACCCTCCATGTCCATGGTCAGCCTGGTACACCTCCAGCCATTGATCCTTAGAACTGTGATAGTTTATTGCCGGCATCCCCCACTACTATGGAGTCTTGACGAGCGAAATCCAACATCGTTGGCGTACAAGCCTTCTGGTTCAAGAGGTTGCCACACCGGTGCGTTGCATTCGTATCGACCAGCGGTATCTAATTCTCCCAATGGAAGTCACAAAGATTTGTGGTGCCTTCTGTGTCTGCATGGGCATAGTGAAGGAGCCACTCTCCCTGCAAATTAACTACGCCAGCAAGGCAGTGGAAGCATAGTTCTCCTACAACGTCCTGCAAATTCATGGGTGTAGATAGATAGCCAAAAAATGGACGGCGCATGTCTCAGATAGGGTTCCCTGATGTGCCACTGTGAATTTTCATATGGACATATGCAATGAGACGTGTGCACCTTCATGTTTCAAGTCAAAATAAAGTGTCAGGGGCCCAGACCACATGCCCAAAGCCAGTCATCTTTGGCCCGGCAAGGGCAAGCGCTCACCAGTGAACCCGAACGGGACTCCAATGCAAGTGGGGATACAGTGCTGGTTTATGGTCAGTTGTGCCATTTCTGTTGCAGTTCAGTTGCAGCAGAAATCGGCTACGCATATCTATGCCACAAATATGGAATGGTCAATGGTAGTTAATGGTGGTCGGCCATGCTTAGTGACCGGACTGTTGATGGGTAATGGTCCTGGTGGTTGACAGTGCGGTTAATGGTTGGATGATAGCCACTGCAACATGCTTAACCATGGTGTTGCATGCCCAGACTGGCTCCCTTTTTGGGTTTGGTCATGGTCCTGACTGATCCAACAAATGTCCAGGTTGTGCCATGAACATATCATGCGATTCTCCTGTTGCACTGGCATGGCTGCAGCAAGATCAGGGTTGGGCGGTCAGTGCCAGGACGTCATGGTAAGAAAGGCCACGCAATAGTGCTGCTAGGACTGATTAAGAATGGTTCCAGGAATGTTGAGCACTTGCAGTTAATTAATTGGCGGGGAAGAGTAAAGTAATTCATGTGATTCGTTGATGGTAGATGTTAATAGATGTTAATAGTAGCGTCAAACGGCGGTGAACATCAACGTCAATCAACCGCTGGCACACCACGGCGCCACGGCGCCACCTCGCTGACTTCAGCCCCAGAGCCCTGTTTTTGGCATCGCATTCGGACCAATCGTGGACCTGTTGACCACATGACCAATTGACAGCATAGCATCTCTGCCAAAAAAGGGAAGGGAACTGCGGCAGTGTGGGCTTCCAGCGACCTTTTAGGACTGGAATTTGCTGTGTCAAAGCATCCTGCCACAGTGCTAGGATGATTCGTATTGCTGATTGAATTCCAAGCAAGAGTCTGAATTTGGTCAGCCATCACAGCTGACACCGAAAGAAGACTGTAGTTTCATACCCTAGTGAGGTCCTAGTGACCATCAGGATGTATCAGGACAAATGCGCCAACCTGATTCAGTGACTGAGGCGTCGGAAGTCCAGAAGATGGCGCTGGTTGGGACAACCCCATCAGGTCCGGTGTCGCCTGAGAAGGACTTGCAATCCACGTAGAGTTTGTCAAAGCCCAACTCCGTGGAGAAATTCATCACCGCCAATGGCAGGGCACCTGAGGGGTTGATGGCCACCTTGCACTGTTGCCCGTCTTCGTAGGGTTCCGGAAAGCCAGGGCTCAGTAAGCAGTTGGAAGAATCAATGGTGCATTCACCACTCACCACCAACCACATTTTGTCCCCAAAGTCCAAAGAAGAGAAATCCTCTTTGACATCAGCGGCATAGACCTTCTTCACCTGTCAAGCTCAGCTGCTCTCGCACTCTAACACCCATCAACGCACGCAGTTTCACGCTCCTGAGACTATCTTCCATGCATTGCATCTCAATGTTTTGTTCAGGTCTGGGTTGACTGGATTTGCTGATTAGGTTCTTACCATTTCCTGTTCATGTGTCCGTTGCTTACTTAGTTGTGCGTGCTCTTCCTTTACCAGAACTTGCCATCACATGTACAGAACGAGCTTTCAAGCCTATTGATTGGTTGTGGTTAGAGCGGGTAAGGTCATGATCAAACCTCGACACGTGAGAAACTCAGGGCCCATTGCACTGACCCAGTGTAGCTTGGCGGCCCCATCTCGGAATGGTTGGTGTTGGTGACACCGCCTGGTGTCTATCAAATGCACGTCTACTACCGGCATTTTTTGTTGAAAGTCCTGGGCGTAATGAAAGTACATCTATATAGTCTATATAGGTGTTTGAGGCTGGCCAGCCAAACACGACAGTACTGCAAGTTCCAACATTCCAACTAGCCAAGAAGTCTTCACGACCGTACTGTTTGGAAAAAAACTGGCTCCCCTGGCGATCAGAATAGCATGCCGTGACTCAATCTCAACCATCTGTGTGGCAATTTGTTTGCAATGGATATACCTCCCAGGGCCTTGTTCTCCATGATATCCTCGATCCAGCTCATAACACTATGCACTCGCCCGTACACGCCGGGATAGCCCTCGTATGCGCAGCCCTGACCCCAGGACGTTACTCCACGAAGGACATACCGGTCGCTCATCATGCGACCATCCCGGGTCTCAACGGTCTCTTTGCAAACCAGTGGGCCTGAGATCACACTGCTGGTGAGCACAAGAAGTGAGCTGCAACTTTGATTCAAGGAACAACCACCACTGTTTAAGCATCAGCATTTGACTGAACATTCCTCAACGACTGTCATTTAAAAAATTCCTCAACTGTCAGCAAACCTCCCAACTTTTTTCAAGGAAGTCAGGCCTCCACTGTCTCCTTGACATGTATCTGTGATCCCTTTCTGGGACATACCAGTAGCACATAGCATGGAGCCCGTGATGGTGTTCTTGCTCTCAGTGTAGTTCACCTCGCAGACCTGGTTCCTGGGTGGCGCTCCCGCAAAGTTGCACCGCTTTAGTCTTTATATGGTAAGTCCGTTCCCAAAAAAAAATCCAGCAAATCAGTTCGAAACTGGCAACTAACCATGGTCATAGGATGTTATATCTAGGGCGTAGTTCAGCTCCCTTATAGGGGTTGTAATGGGTAGTGGGAAAGTGTGCTGGGAATGGCAATGGCCAGGGCTGCCCAGCTGCGTTAGAAGCGTCACTTTCGCCTCTTGCAGGAGCTCAGGGGTCGGTCCCGAGGAGACTAAAGTCCCCCAGCCTGGCGTCCCGCGCCCGAGAGACAAATAGATAGAGATAGAGATAGAGATATATCTATAGATATAAATAAACAAATAAACAAATAAACAAATAAATAAATAAATAAATAAATAAATAGATAAATATAGATATATAGATATATATAAATGCGAATGAATATTCAATGAAACGAATAAATGAATAAACAAATAAATAAATAGATAAATGAATAAATAAATAAATAAGTAGATAAATTAAATATATATATATATATACATGTGTGTGTGTGTGTTGTTTATCTATTGAATTAAGCCTATGTTTGTATTCGATCTGATTTAAGGTATGTATTTGTTTATCTACAGATTCACGCATGTATTTGTGTGATCTTTTTTCCAGCTTATTTATGTACAGTATTGTATTTCATTGATTTATTTACAAATTTCTGTTTGAGCGTATGTATCAAACTAGATACACATGTATGTGTGTGTGTGACTTTTTGATCACATTCCTTGCTCCTATGACAGGCTTGATCATTCCGTAGGAGCCCTCCCAAACTGCTGAAACCTGTTCTGGATGTTTCCAGCGGTAGCAGAATCCCCTAAAACTGGCCTTGTCTTCAATCAGAACTGCCTTGCGCTCAACTGCATAAGCATCAAAAGCTGGATCTTATTGGCTGGCTATGCCTAAATCGCAAACACCACGCTGGCTTTTGCCCCGCCTGTAATGCTGCAATTCGACCCACTTCGGTCTTGACTGCGTGGCAAGCATGCTGCGCCAATGCAGCGGTTGATGGGAACTGCTTTGTCCAGCTGCAACAACGCGAAGTCGTAGTCGTGAGCAACATTCTCCTGGAGCGACTCAGAATCAGCCATCATTGCTGAAGGGGTCAGCCATCTTCCCGGCAGCAACCTGTTGACCAAGGTTATGCACCAAAGCTGTTGTTATGCCTGTGATGATCTGCCGTCCTTTTCTGAGCCATCATCCACTGAAATGATCAAAACAAAGAATGTCCGCAGTTTTTGAATTATGATATGACTAACCATTGTTCTTCGTATAGATTGGTGCTCACATGTACTCAGCTTGCATCGCATCCATGGCTAAGCTGAATCCACAGGTGTACAGGGTGGTGCCCGTCCAATCTACCATCGCAATCAACAACGGAAACCGCCAAGGGGGGCATGGT
This sequence comes from Symbiodinium kawagutii, assembly GCA_009767595.1. Taxonomy (NCBI): domain Eukaryota; class Dinophyceae; order Suessiales; family Symbiodiniaceae; genus Symbiodinium; species Symbiodinium kawagutii. The sequence continues at coordinate 99,077 of VSDK01003168.1, read as the reverse complement.
CCACAACCGAGACTGCTTCTTGGGACCTGAAATTGCAACACTGACACCAGAAGATTATGGTCAAACATTTCTCTAGAGGGTCAACTTCCATTTGGATCCCACTACTGGAATCGATGATTGGCTAAAAATCCAATAAATGAACAGCAGTATGCATGATTGGTCATGATCAACAGCATTCTTATCCATTCTGTGCCGCTGCTGGCCATTCTCAAAAGAACAGTTCTGAGAGCTTCTTAGCCATGGTACCGATAAACACCTACCACATCCTACCACCATCATATCATCGCCATTGACACCGACGTCGCCCAGTCCTGGTACAGGGGGTGCATATAGACCTGCGAGCAAACACCGGCATCCACAATCATCCACGTGGTTGTTCATTCTCTGGTTGGTGGTTTCAACCCCTATGAAAAAAATAGTAAGTAGAATTAGTCAACCAACCACTTGTTGATAATTAACCAGGGATACAATGTTTGAAACCACCAAGCAGTTATGGTTGCTGATTCTTGGGTGTTGAATGCTTAGGAAAACCTTCATCACACCATTCTTGCAGCCAAATACTATGCCTCAAGGGCTCGAGGTTTGTGACGGCTGGGTCGTGCGCAGAGCAAGTAACAACCGCTACACAACCAGCGGCAGAAACAACCAGTAGCAAAATCATTGATCTTGAAATGGGAATCGCCAAGCAATATAGGGAGATACAACAAACCAGCAGCCACCATCAGCCACCGTCATCCGTAAATCACCATTTGTAGTGATTAATAGTGGTTAATCATCTTCAACAAAAGATATTTATAGTCGCATCATGACAGATATTTGTTGTGATTAATAGTGGTTGAGAGATTTCAAATTTCAACAATCTCAGCATGGCTATTCTCCAAGAATTTTGCGGCAGGTTCTATCTACTGAAAGCGGCGCCGCGAACTGGGACCGGTGAGACGCCACCAAGACTCGTACAGAAGGGTGATGATATGTGATGATATGTGATGATATCATGTATCATCTCATAATGTGAAATGTGTGGGAAATGTGTTAAATGTCGGAAATGTGTGAAATGTGTGACATGTGTGAAATATGATGAAGCTTTGTTTTGCCAGGGCATCCTCACTCATCCCCCAATGTACAAAAGTCAAACTATGATGGGCTTGCAACTTCGTACTGGATGTCAAGCCGCCATGTCTTTGACCTACTGCAGATCCATGATCCCAGCGCACTATTCTCACCGCTTCCGATTGAGTCCAATTGACGTATCTTCGATCATCTTCTGGCCACACATCATGACAAAGATCTGAGGCCATGTTTCTTGTTGCCCAATGGCTTTAGCAAAAGAACGCTTGAGTTTGGATATGTTTGGATAGCTTCGGTTGATCCCTTCGGGTTATTCAAAGCTTGGGCCATGGCCCCACCATGGCCCCACCATGGCCCCACCAAGGCCCCACCCTGGCCCCACCTTCGTGACCTTGCGCTCCACGGACGTGTCACTGACATCCACGTCCTCACGACGTTTCCACGTGCCCGCGCCGATGCGAAGCTTTCGGACCTCGCAGGCACTTCGGACCTTGGTGATGCAATGCGCCGCCGTCAGCACCCACTCGGGGCTGATCAAAGTGCCTGCAGGGAGGCAGCGCGGACCCAAGGGATGGATTTTTTCATATTTTTTCTTGGGATCCCTTGGGTCTCCGAATGGTTCTATCTTGCTGACATTTGCTGACTTTCTTTTTGCAATGCGTTGTGCTTTCGTGCGTTTGTCCATCGGATCAGGTTCATTCATGTTCATTCTGCTTCTGCCGGGCATACCGAGAGTATATGCATACTGTGCCTACTTTTTGACTGCGCCCTACTTGTTATGCATGTTTTTCGTTGTATTTCAGCTTCTTGCATTGCATACATTCGACACACATACATTACTGTGCATTACACAGATGGCGCATGCTACACATTGCCATACAGTCGCATTTTGTTTATACCACCATTGAATCTGCTTGCCGTGTCGTGCCCTTGCGGCCTTGCCTCCACAAAACTGGCCATCAGAAGCGGAGCTCAAACTCACCTGCCATCTCCAGACACATTGGCCTGCATCCTGGCCATGAACGATTCGTTGTGTTGCGGTACTTTGCCCAAGCACACCACATTCCGCCCAGTTGATGCCACCACGCAGGTTCGCAGTTGCCACTGGAAGCAGGATGAGCCCAGCCACTAGTCGCACAGTTTGGAGACACCTCATTGCACCTCTCAGCATCACTGCCCGAAGCCTTGCGCGTCTTGCGCGGCTTGAGCCTAAATGTCCTAAATGAGCCCAATGTTTCCGGTCACAGCAACATGTTGGGTGTCAAAATGTGGCACTGAAAAAATTGTGAAATGTGATGAGCCTCGAAACTGACATGTGACAAGATGAGACCAAATCGAGCTCCCCCCCTTCGAGCGGTGGTTTTCGTAGCTGGCTGCACTTCGCTGCCCAGCCGAGCTCACAGCCGAGCACCTGGACTCGGAAACCCGGGTTGAGCATCAGCTGCTCTGGGGGTGCAACCGCCACTGCAGTAAGAAACAATACTGAGAATGAGCGTCATTAATCATAACAATAACGATGAGTAATAACGATAATACCAAAAAAGAGTAACCACAACAACAATGATGATAATACCAATTAATAGCAATGATACTAATACTAGTGATAAAAGTACACCAACAACAATGGTAGGGATACAGAAACCACTCTTCATAACAACTCACACCTCGAAAAAAGCCTTCCACTGCCTCGTTTTTGCACCGGACCGCAGGGAAGGCCAACAAAAAGGCGTTAGATTCCCCCCTGAAGCACCTAAGGTTCCCCCCTGAACCACCTCAGTATCCTAAGGTTAGTTCCCTTGAGCTTTCGTCAGTGGCAGCCTAGATCTTTTGGCCGGCCGAAGTGTGGCACAGTCTTGCGGAAGTCCGCGGGTCTTGAACGCCAGGCAAAAACTTGGACAGAAAATTCGTCCTTGTGACTCCAAGACTGGCGTTTCGCGTGGCTGCAACCTCTTAAAATGATGCTGCCGGACTGGGAAACAGGCTCTACGAAGTATCAACCTAATCTAATTCAAGGCCAAAGGCTGACTCTTTAGTCGCCCCAAATGGGACCAGTTGGGAGCAACTGGAACACATGCATGATCTGTACATAAGCGAATCACCAAATCGCAAAAATGATCCAGATCATTCGGAGCAACCCTAGTCGTCTTCATCATAATCTGAATATTCATCCTCAAAGTAGTCCTCCTCGAAGTCATCATCTAAAACTGCATCTTCATCTCCACTCTCATCTCCAGGCATGTCTCCCGCTTGAGGACCGGCAGTGGCAACTGCATCTGGGTGATGGCCCCCACCCATCCATGCACCACCCAAACCTGCCAAAGCACCAAGGAGACCGCCATCACCGCCGACCATCCCAGGGGATGGATAGGCACTTCCAGCCATGGCATTTCCAAAGCCACCTCCCAGGCCGCCCATAAGACCTCCCCCACTGTTGGAAGTACATGGCAGTGTACGAGTGGAGTTCGAGTTGCCCCCGAGGTTGTCGTTGCCAGCCGACTGTCCGATGATCTGGGTGCGAAGCAGGGCGAAGCACCGGCACACCCCAACACCCAAAATGACCTACCCAGAAAGAACCAAATTTTGATCCTTGTGGAAAAAAAACTCTTGATCAAGGGATCCGAATTTGACCACCATTTTGATCCGAGGATGAGATCCGAAAGATTCCGAAAGGATGGTTGGAGAGCAACCCTCTGCCTCCCGACATGGTGGCCCAATGCATTACCTTCTCAGGCCCCTCATCCCCCAACTCCCTCAGAAGGAGAAAGAAACACGCTGAGAAATTCAGAAATTCAGAAATCGTGTGCCTGATTTCGAATCGTCTGCGTCCAACCGCGAAACTGGACTATGATGTTGTTCTAATTGTTCAACTGACATCATCTGGTCATGGTATCTCCGATGTATATGTCCCAGTGGGGTATATGACCTGATCTATGGGCAAACCAAGGTGATCACCGTCAGTGATCCAGCTAGTGCTGTAGGCCGTTACCCCCTGTTGCTAGTCACCGCTAGCCACCGTCAACCATGTCATGATTCACTATTACTAACTTTTATCTTGACCATCACAGGTTGAGGAACTTGCCAACCACCATTAGATCACCCTTAGCAGTCGTAGAACCCTAAGCAGACTGAGTCTATTGTACTGCCACTATTGGCCAATTCTCTCCAATTTTCAGCATGACCATGACACCCAGGCCGCGTTCGTCCCAGCAGCCGTGGTCAAGGAGAAGGGCTGCTTGAGGTTCAGTACCAGGGAGGAAGCCAACTGAGGCACCTTGCCAAGGCCCACCCCAGTTGCCCCGTCGAGCAGCCCAGGCAGTTCCAAATAATGGCTACGCGTGCTTGCCCATGGTCCCCAGCAACCATCCAATCATAACTTTGGGAGATACATTTTTGGACAAAGCCACTTGTTGGAATGATGACTTGCGGTAATTGGTGATATATGATAGCAATTCTCCGTGATTCAGGCAATTATCAGAAATGTCGGTGCCTCAATGCATGATTCAGACCCCAAGCCAACCGTCGCTAAGACCCCAAGCAGTCGCTGTTTCTGGGAGAAAAATGTGCAGAATGCGGAGATAAAGTTGGAAAACAAATCAATGAGGAAGACGGGAGGCCAAAATAATTCACAATCTAATAAGGAGAGGCAAGGAGGATAGCAAGATGCAAGAAAGTCGAGACGAGCAGGAAACATGAGAAGACTGACATGAGGACAACAGAAGAATGTAAGAAGCATCAGTTCCTGGGATGCATATGGGATGCAATATGCAGAACAGGAAAACGCGCCGAGAAAACCCAGAAGCGCTGGCAAAGACGCACCCGTCCGCTCGACCGAAAGGGGGGGTGTGCGGTGGTGTGCTGTGGCACCTCAATGGATCTGGCGAAGGCGAAGGGAACAGGCTCTTCGCCAGATCCATTGAGGTGATCCATTGAGGCCATCGAAGGGAACAGGCTGAGGTGCACCGGGTGGGAAGAACAGGACGGATCAGTGAGAAGGGGGTGAAGCAGCGCTGGAATGTCAGCATCCAAGACACCATCGCCGCCACATCGATGGGTCACAGCTACACGAGCTACACTTGGCAATGCCTGATGCGACACCACCAGCAACTAACCATCCAAGCAAGGTGACCGCGCCTGGCTGAAACCGCCTTCTGCCAAACGTCCCCGCAGATGCTCCAGCAACTCCAGGATGCTCACAGCTCCATTGGCACCGTCACCATGGGGCCTTTCCACCATGTCCATGGCCTGCTGAAGCCGCAACCCGCTGCGGCTTCGGAATTTCATTTGACTGCGCCCTCCACCATACCGAAAGCTCGGGATTTCTGTGATAAACCACCTCTAGGTTAGCATGGGCGGTGCATCAAAACCCATCTCCCATGGATCCTCATGTTGGTGTCGGTCAGACATGCTAGCATCCTCTTGGCTATTTGGCACTCATGTTCGTCATGCAAAACTAGCAATGATGCCACTGGTTCACCGATCCCCTGGTGATATCAAATGCCGCCATCCCGCCCCATACACATCCATCCACATCCATCCACATCCATCCATATCCATCCACATCCATTCACATCCATACACATCCATCCACATCCATCCACATCCATCCACATCCATCCACATCCATCCACATCCATCCACATCCATCCACATCCATTCACATCCATACACATCCATCCACATCCATCCACATCCATCCACATCCATCCACATCCATCCACATCCATCCACATCCATCCACATCCATCTGCTCCTTCTCGCCCGCTACCAGCCTCAATGAATGCACAGGTGAGCGCACCACCAGAATCTCCGCGCTGGCCATACTTGATTTGACCTTGCTTGGCAGAAAGGATCCCTCATGACACGTTCCCTCATCAACACGTGTCTCTTCCACCGCGGCAAGCTGGAAAAGAAACGCAGGAGAGCATGCTGGTCAACCGCAGTCCCTCGTCTGTGTCTGAACCCATAGTAAAGGCTTGGTTGGTTACTCGCTATCGGACGGACGCTCATCATGTACCAAAGTGGTCCTCACCAAAGTGGTCATCCAGCTCCGAGAAGGAAACCCAACCACCAAAATGAAACTCTGTCTATGGCATCTGCTGCACGAAGCTCAGAGACATGCATACAAGCTAGACTCCCATAGGCTTCCCAGAAGGGTATGTCCATAAATTGAATGCTACCCCGCAAACTGCCCCGAAAGGAAACAGGCAACCGTATGGTGATGATACGTTGGTTGGACAACCATGTGGGCTACCAATCTCCTGATTGTTCCCCTTTGCTACCCTCTTAACGGGAGTTGCAGTAATGGAGACAGCCCACCAGCGAATCCCCGTCTTGCAGCCTCCATGGGAAGTATCCTTCAAGTCAAACTGGGAATGCACATCGCCCACATCAGCGCTGGTCCTAATGGCCGCGGCAACGCCAGAAATTGGCACTTGCCCAAAGGCCCAAACCACCTGTTAACTTTGAAGGCTTGGAAATTCGGAGCTTTGCAGGAAGCCAAATTGATTATCAAAGAGAGGGGGATTAACCATTTGGTGGTTTCTCAAAATAGGTGTACCCCCAAAATGGCTGGTTTACTACTACTGAATGACTATTAATGGATGATTTAGGGGTCCCCTATTTTGGGAAACCACCATTTGGGACCGTGGCCATTTGCTACTTGGCAAACACTACTCCATAGACCTGCTCGCCCAGCATCTGATCGGAGGCGCAGCCGGTGATGGCCACCACTTCCGCTGCAGTCATCCCGATGTTGCCAGGGGCATCAGGACAGAAGCCATCCTACCAAGGCGAGGACCCCAGCAATTTCTGCGATCCAGACCTGCTTAGAGTTCAGCTTATTTTTGGAGACCTGCTTCCATCCTGGTTCTTGATCCTGTGCTTCTGGTTGAGCTTATTGTTGAGCTTATTTGTTGATACCTGCTTAACACTAATCAGGATCGACGAGTGCAACCCCAAATCTGAAGCCATGCTGGGGATGCTTCCAGCACCACCCCAGAGACGCGATCAAGCACAGCACAGCCGGCCTGGTTGGCCTCACATTTGTTCTTGTATTGCCTCCACATGTCCCACAAACCAAGACCAACCTCAGCATGCGGCGGCCGAAGGGTGAGAACCAATGGATTTTGACAAATTCACAGGAAACCCAACCCTGGCTGAACCACTCAATCGACTACAATCCTTGATCACTCACAAGCAGCAAACTGTTGAATTCATCCACCAAAACTTGTTTCTTGCACGGGTTTGATTATGACATAGGCACGGCAATCAAACTTGATGAAGCGTGGCTAACCACCGTCTATCACTATTGGTCATGATCAACACTATGAGCAAATACTGCTGCCTGTCGCTTGCAAACGACAATTGGGAATCATGATCAAGCATCATGGATCACAAGCTTTCATCAATAAGTACGGGTGATTGGCGTTCTCTCTGATACAAGTAGTTGTATACTGGTTCCTGGTTCCTGTCAACAATCATTGATGGTTGACAATCATTAACCAGCATGTGGCTATCCATAATTCAAGGCATAGTCGTTGTTTACTTTTCTTCTCTTCACTCTCCCTGTTGACTATTGCTGGCTATTGTTGAGCATTGCCGAGCAGTAGCCAGCACTAATCACAAGCAACCACTCAAACTCGGTAGACGGTGAACTCGTTGTGCAAAATTCCCATCTTGTGAATGGGGTCATTTTGATTTTTGGTGGGATAACTCCATAATCTTGGTCCATTGGTTGATTATGCATGGCTTTTGCTGCCTTTCCTGCCACCATTCCACCATCACCCACTTCTAACTACGATTCATTACAAAGTGGTCCTAGAGGCTGTCATCCATTGAGAAATGGCCAACCAACACCACCCAAGGGAAAAGAAACTCACTGGAAACACAATTCAACCTACAGTAAGGAAATACCATCAACTACTCACTGGGTCGAGCAGTGATCTACGAAGTAAACAAGTGAAAAAATATTACAAACCGGTAGTAAACAGTTCTGACGATGAATCACTCGCACGGGTCAGTGTGGGATTGCTGGGCGCATAGCGGATATTGGCCCAGCTCGCCACATCCACCCGCGACCCTACCATCACCCAGCTGTGCCCCCAGCCATCTATGCTTCCACGCTACTGAGGCCACATCGCCCAACAATGCCATGGGATTCTCCTCCACGCTCCAGCGCTCAAAGTCTTGCACCCAGTTTTTGGACAAGGCCATCCTTGGGGGAGCGATCGAGCTGCAGGCGAAAACAACCTATATAACAATCAGGAACCATAGTAATTGAGAGTGGCTAGTTGTACAAGATGAGGCCCTTCTACTTATAAAGTTGCTTAATGAGCCATTTAACTATGGTTATAAACCAACTTAGCTAGCTAGGGGGGGCCCTCCTTGCAGGAGACGCTGATACATAGCTATGGTGAAACATGTCATGATCATGATGTCCATATCTGCAAATGCTTCCGAATCTTGCACAATCATGCACGCATTCTGCACGGCTGCACAGGTGCGCGTGCATGAACGAGACTGCATGTTTATATACATGGGAGGTAACGTGCATATGTATGTGTGAGAGGGAGAGAGAGAGAGAAGCAAACAATGTATACAAGTGTGCATCGTAGGTCTGCAAACAAAAATGTGCCTACAGCAAGTGCATGTAAAGTCGTATACGTGTCCGTGATAAATCTATGCAATAATGATCTATGTAGGTATGTAAGTATGTTCCAATACCGGGGTTCCCGTATGCATTATGTGTCTGTGGGTGTGTCTGCGTGCTGGATGCCTGTAAATATGTATATCAGTATATCTATCTATCTATCTATCTATCTATCTATCTATCTATCTGTCTATCTGTCTATCTGTCTATCTGTCTATCTGTCTATCTATCTGTCTATCTGTCTATCTGTCTATCTGTCTATCTGTCTATCTGCCTGTGTGTAGGTACATGCTGCGTGCACATGTTGCGTGTATATGCTGCGTATGCATGCTGCGTATGCATGCTGTGTGTGTGTGTGTGCATGCTGTGTGTGTGTGTGTCTGTGTGTGCGCATGGGCACTTGCAAACCTTCTCTATATGCACATCCCAGTTCCAGCATTGCATTACGGTCACAGCACGATACAACAATGATAACCCGCCTACATACTATGTATTCAAAACCATTGACGCCAATGGATTCGATGTGATTAGATAATGCCCGCTTCCTATGCAACGTTTTGTTGACGGTTGAATCTTTCAGATGAACTAACAACTTGAATACGATCAAGAACAGTGCATAACCAACAGCAAACGCGACATCGAAAGCCAAACTATCCATATTGGATGATTGAATGACACCAGTTCAGAGTTTGACTGTGCAAATATGTCACAAGTAGCCGAATGAGTATAGAGCATTATATAACCCCTATGTATGCCGTAGCAGGGCACCAGAATAGATCGAAATAGTATGCAAGACTATGTAAGATAATGATCATGTAAGATATGTATGGATATGTAAAATAGTTAGTATGTAAGAGTCTGCAGGATAATGATTATGCAAGATATGTACGCATGATCAAAGATGTTGTGGATTGGGTCTTTCGCACGAACAAACAGTCCAGCACGAGTTTCTGAATCGCCTCACCGGCCATCGCCTTTTTGATATTTTCAGGCGTTCCTGTGAAGATGAAAGGAAGATCCAAAGCACCAGCGCTATGGCAGGCATCCAAGATGCATGTGAGCCGGCAACCTTTCGGCAAAGGCTTCACCAGCATTTCGAACAATTCGTTGTCGTGGATCATGCCTGCCTCGTCCATATCTGCAGGGCAAAGGGTTTCATGCCACTCGCCCCGGCCATCCGTGCGCGGCACTCGGCCACCATGCCCGGAATAGTGGAAGAACAGGGCATCCCCTGCAGAAGCTCCATCCACAAGCCAAGCAATCGCCGATTTGATGTTGGCTCGCGTGGGGCGCTTGTCATGACCTGGAGAATCGAGCCTGGGATCGCAGGGTCTGCCGATGAAAGGCCGATGGAGACGCAACATGGTGGCTTTCAGTTTCTATCATACCTATGTGATCCTATGTGGCAGAAACATTCAGGGAAAATAAAAGGTCCAGAGAGCGAGCAAAGAGAGTGGAAATTGATTTTGGCCAGAGCGGTCACTTGCGGTCACTTGCGGTCACTTGCTCCAGCGGTCACTTGCGGTCACTTGCGGCCACTTGAGCGGTCACTTGCGGTCACTTGCTCCAGCGGTCACTTGCGGTCACTTGCTCCAGCGGTCACTTGCGGTCACTTGCGGTCACTTGCGGCCACTTGAGCGGTCACTTG
>VSDK01003168.1:73678-85537 GCA_009767595.1 Symbiodinium kawagutii | reverse complement strand
GCCCACTTGAGCGGTCACTTGCTGTCACTCGAGTGGCTGCAAGTGGCTGCAAGTGACCGCATTTTCGAAAATCAAAAACCGCACTTTCTGCGTGCTCAATGAAAAGGTCAGTGACCACCAAAGTCCCTCCAAGCCATCCTTCCATTCGGCAATCCAACTCAGCTAGTCTCGTGAAGGATGATGGATGAGCCATGCAAAGGCAAGTCTATATGGTAACTCTGGAACCATTTCCCCAGCAAGCTGGTCACCATCCGAGCAGCAGCACTTGGCAGCAGCCGTCCTGTGTAAAGCCCCATTTCTCCACCAAGGGAAGCATACGGTGAACGTCATCCACACAACCGTGGAGCTCGTGGGCGGAGCCGAAGTAGTTGATCCCAATCAGCAAGCCTCGGCAATTGCTGACCTGGAGGGACCTTCCGTGGGTCGACAACCCATGCTGAGTTGCTGATCTACCGGGAGCATGACACACTCACCTTGCCTTGCAGTCACTAGTCGGGAAGAAGAAAATCCATGGAGATTCTGGCGGTAATCATTCACTGAACACCCCGCGCGTCACCAGCAAGTCCTTGAAAAATGGACCCCTACGCCAAAGGATCCAAAAGTATGAGCCCCAAATTGAAAAAACTCGAAAGATCTCTTTAGTGACACTGGGATGCCTCAAGACTCAAATACGCTCATGCGTGGTACAGCACTTGCACCTCAATTCATTGCATCTGCTAGCAGTTTTTGCGCCAAGTCACTTTTCCGCCGGCCATGCAATTCCGACACACACCCTGACTGCTCATCGGTGTGAGGAATCGCTGCGGTCTCTGCTGTCGCTGCTGTAGGCAACGCACTATGCTGCGTGGGAGGCAACTCCTGCTTGAGGGGAGGCAATTGCTCCTTTGGCATGGGGACACTCACCTCCGCAACACTCTTCTGAGCAGAATAGCCATGGCCATCGGTGTGCTGCACGGGATTCTTGTCAAAGTCGGAGATGATTTTGCAGGTTGGTAGCTGCAGTTCGTCTCCTTCATCGCGCCGGATGTCCCCGTAGACGATCGGAGAATAGCCCCAGAATTGGGGCACGTCTACGGGGAAAATCTCGTCATCCGCAGCGCCCTTGCTGTTCACCCCTCCCATTGCGGCGGAACTTCAGTAGTTGAGACGTTACAGCCAAGCTGCGGAAACTCCAATGATTCATAGGCAACAAATGTGTACAGCGCACACACACACACATAAGCATGGTACAGCCGCAAATCACCAAATCTAGCAACAACTAGTGGGTAGAGTTTAACACCAGAACGGAGTGGAGAGCGTCACATAGGATTCCAGAAATTGCTTTGCTCGGTGAGCTAATTCCTCTCCTTGACTTCTTCCGACCAAAAACTTTCGACAAACCGAGCTTCCACGCTGCAGACGTAGCAAGGACCTGGATTTCAGAGAAGAAGGTCCAAGTTTGCAATGGACTAAAGAAAGCCAAAAGCGAACCTGCTAACAATTCTTGGCCAGCAAGCCTGTCTTATTCACTCGAACGGTAATAATCCGAAGCGAAGGAAATACATGTTCAGTCAAGGCAGGTGGCCAATTCACTCATAGTGCGAGAACCATCTTCATAGAGCCTAGAGGTAAATCACATCTCATTTATGCTAGAGTTCTTAAGCTTTAATCAGGGCCGGATATTCCACTCCTCAAAGACTCGTTTTGTGAACGAATTCACTGCCGAACTTTGATATCCAGCACCAAGTTGGACAAACGAGCCTGTAGATGTCTGGAGGTTACGGCCCACTACCAGTACCATCCCCACTGGAAGCATGTTTTTTGTCAAAGATGTGACAGATCTGTGCAAGGACATCCTTTTACGCTCTCGTCCTCGTTTCCTCTTACTTTTTTGAGGTTTTTCTTGGCATGTGCAAATACAGCGCGTCAAAAAACGTTCATCTTGCATGCATAGAGCTGGCATAGCTTGGCGTAGCTATCTGTCTCTCGCCCTGCCGGTGTGGCAAAATAAATTACATGCGTTTCTTGAGCAAAGACGCGACCTTACAAAGGAAGGTAAGCAACAAAGCAGGCTGGGCAATGCCATATTGGGCCTCACAAAGCAAGCTATGCCAGGCAAGGCTAAACGGCTAAAAAACCATGATTCTGCAAAAACAAGAAAGCTCCTGCAATATTCTGCATAGCAAATTCTGCAAAGAAAACGACGCAATGCAAAGCATGCTCTGAAAAGCAAAGATTGACATTTCATGCAAAAGCAAAGCTACTTGTACCAACTACTCACCATGACATGACAAGCTAGGTGCGGATGCGGAGCAATGCATCGAAAGCAAGCCCAAACAATGACACGCAATGCTAGGCAACCAAGTGTCAAGGCATGTGCGAAAGTTTTATAGTCTACATTGGTTTGGAGGTAATTCATGGTGGCGTCCCCCTGATGTCCCTCCAACCTTGTGATACTTCCATCTGGTTGGTCGTCAAAACCTTGTACCCTGGTGAGCATCCCAGAGATGGCCAGGATGGTTTCTGGCATGCTTTCGTGTTCTGCCGGAGGTGGACCCCAACTTGAGCCGATTTTTTGCCAATGCCAGTGGTTGATGGCCAGGTTAGTCTTTGTTGGGATGTTCACCTACCCTTCTTGGGTTGTACACGTAGGTTATGAACGACAGCCATTAATACCTGCCAGATCATGATATTTCCACCATGGGTGAAAAATCCGGATCCCATCAAGAGGTTCCCCCCACCAAAACTTGTCACAATTGGCTGTTCTAAACTGATGTGTTGCTTACAAAAAAAACTCCAGGATTCGAAAGCCATAGAATACTTAAACGACTCAGTTGGCTGACTTATCCTTTTGACCTGGATACTATGTGTTGGCATGCATCTCTCTCTACACACACACACATATATATACACAATTATGCACACATACATGCCTCTCGCTCTTTGTGCTTGCCGACCCTGGAGTAGATAGAAAATGCTCCGGGTTCAATCTTTGAGCAATTTGCCTGTTGGGAACGGTCCCTCTGCTTTTCTATCCTTCTGCCCGAGGTTCATTCTACATGTGAAATGGTGTACATTCATTGTACTGTATACATCTGGTTGGTGGTTGAACCACCCCTATGAAAAATACTAGTCAAGCAACCAACCACTTGGCAATACTAGCGGCACTAAAAAATATTTGAAACCATCACGCGGTAATTGTTCAACCATTATTGTTGGCAATTAGCCCCTATGAGAAGCCATTGTTAACAGGTATTAACCATGATCAAAACAGATCCAAACCACCAAACCATTAGAATAAACCATCATAAAACCACCAAACCATCAGAATAAACACGAATAAACCATCATAAACCACCAAACCATCAGATTAAACCATCATAAGTTATGATTCATAACCCCGTCTTCGCGTCTACGCCACCTATGCTGACAGCATCCCTCTGCGCCTCCGCCGAGGTCTTTTTTGCGCAGCCAGCGCGGCCAACCAAGGCCATCACCTCGGCGGGCCCCTGAACGAAGGTTTCTGGTGGGGTCAGGGGATGGGGACACAACGAGACCCCCAACAGCGATCAACAGCTGGAGTGGAGCTTCAACACGTGAGAAAGCTATGGAAACCTATGGAAACCGATACAAACCTATAGAGAACACCGCTGGAAAAAACCTATAGAAACTTATGGAAGCCTATTCTATGAAGAATGACCAAGTGTGAGTCCCTTCCAGTCTTCGTGGACGCATGACTGGGCAATAGCCAACATCCAACGACCGTTGGCATGCAGCTATGCAGATGCTTCCCCACCACTCACCCTTCCGAAGCTTTTGCTCTGGCAAAGGAAAGTGTCAGTCGACAGCGTGTGGCTTATGCCAGTGCTGCAAGGGGTTCGAACACGCAGCAGATCACAAGCAGATCTCTTTCTCCGTTTGGGAGTACAGGAACTGCTTCTGTCCTTCTGTCTCAGGATAAGGATCATCAAGAGGCAAACCATCCTCCCCAAGATGCAGAAGACGTTTTTCATCTGCCTTCTGAAAGCGGTATTCTTTGTTCCCCGTTTTTGTCTCTTGCTTGAACTCAGCCACCTTCCCAGTATCCCACATCATCTCAACCTCTGTACCTTGGAAGATCAAAGAATCTCCACTGGAGGAGAACTTCCCAGACCAACGCTCAGTCACTTGTGGATCTGTCTCGTTTTTGCACACCTGCTCCTCCACAGTTCCGCTGCCATCCGAGTTCACCTTGACCTCTATCATGTAGAAGCCCCAGCCTCGATCGGTGCATTGCAGGCGGTAGCAGCTCAGAAACTTCACTGGCGATGACGGTCCTTCTTTCTCCACGATCTTCAAAGCTTCCATGAACTTCTCATGTTCACCCTCCGAAAGCGACCCCAGGAAGTCTTTGATCTCCTTCTCGGTGGCACTAGAAATATCGAGTCCTGTCCCTGCGCTCGGCGTAGGGATTAACGACATGGCGAAAAACTGCTGGGTTGGAACTCAGCCCGTGGCCCACCGACTTGGTCACTGATCTTCGAGCCAAGCGCCTTGGTCAACTCCCCGGTTGACAAGTGCACTGAACAGCTTCATGAAATGACCTCATCCCCTAGCAGCCCTAGCACCCCTAGCAGCAGCAGCGGCCCATGCCACACTGTTTCTCCACGCTGATCAACCCATCTACGACAGGAAGCCACTGGCTTTATGCACCCCAGAGCTCAGAGAAACCAACAAGGCCTGGCAGCCAACTGTGATCGTGCTCCAAATCTTCCAAGACTGACAGCATCTCACAGCATCTGACAGCATCCCTAGCCTATCCAAGCCCTAGTCCTTTGATGAAATACATGTTGCTGATAGAAATGTTCTTATTAGATCTTTTCAAGCCAAACCCTTCAGACCAAGAATGAAATCTTCAAGTACTGGGTAACTTCTCATTTGGATATGGACCATATTCGTCCCCTGATCCGTTGATCCCAATGGGTGGGGCATGCTGGGGCACAGCCACCACATGGCTGCACCTGAGCCTTCTCCTCGGGCACTCCCACGTGCCGCGCCACAGCGAAGCCCACCCGCTGCCGCCGCAGGTCATAAGCGGAGTAGAACCTGCAGAGTGGTGCCACATAGCTGTAGGTTATAGGTTGGTTAATAGCCCATCCAAGTGTAGTTATGTCATGTTATTTATATTATCTATATATATATATACAAATAGATGTGTTCATTAATTAATCTATTTTATATCTACCATTTGCATGGTAGTTACCCAAGTGAACAAACCTAAATTAGCTAACTGGGGGGCACCACTCTGTGCAGAATGGGCGAGAGAGCTCGGGCTACGCTCGGAACGAAAGGAGGGATTTGGTCAAGCGGGCAAGAAATACCAGTTGGCCACGAGATGTCACAGTCATGAGCATCTTGGCAAAAGCCAGGATTCCAAAGCACAAAGCGAGAAGAACAATTGGTTAAAGTTCGATTACAAACGATGAAAGCATCATAAAGCATCATGAAGCATCATCAGTTGCTGGACATTCACTCAACTATTTACAAACAACAAAAATTACCCTTTCGTTGCCCAAGATCCATCAAAGGCTCAAACAAGCTTCCAGAGATCCCACCAACACGTGCTATCCTCTGCCTTTACAATTTCTCGCTGAGGCGCTTCCGCAGAAAGGGATCCCCAAAGATGAAGAGCGGGCCGTTGGGCGGTGGCACATCCAGGCCTCAGCCACATCATCACCAGGCGCCCCACCTTTCCACAACCGGTGCTGATGTGCTTCAGCCACGGTGCTCATGAGCGACGGAGAACAGCTGCCAGCAGATTTGTCGACATAGTCGGAGGGCTTCAGATTCATCACCTTTCGCAAACCCACCAGCGCCGGAGAGCGACATGCTTCCAGAAACGTGAATTTAAAAAGGTCATGATATGGCGTTCAAAACGAAGTCAACATGGGATGCAGAGGAAATCTTTCAATGCCTATCAAATCCAGGTTATGTATGTGTCAAACATTGCAAAATTCCCTTCACTGATTGCGGATCCAAATTCGGAGTTGATTTCAAGGGGGTCCAAGACCTAACCCTAAAGTGAGTTCCCCCTGAGATGGCCATGCGGAATTCATCGGTCCGATGACATCCAAGTCCCGGATTCACTTTTGAGAATTGAGACTCACAAAAACGCTCTCTCATGCTTATCACATCTTGAATGGGTCCATGTAATATTGAGAGAGGGAGAAGAAAGCTGACTTCAATTGCTTTGCCCGCGATATTTGGACAAAAACAGGTTGAAGAACTCGAAACCCTATAGGATCATCAAGGCAACACTAAACGCATCCTGAACCGAGACCGTCAGCAAGTCACAGTCAAAACTGAACAAGATCTAGATCGAGCATACTGAAGTTATATCAAAGTAGTTGAAGCAACCTACATCTAGGGGGTCCACATCACCCGTGAAAGCAAATATGCAGCTAAGGTTGGCTCTCGGCGCAAGAGGGGCGCAAGAAGAACTCGCGCGCGCTTACACCCCCAACTTCCACGCAAGCCAACCTCCCTCAGATAGGTTTCAATCTGGCGCCAGACCCGCTGAAGTGGTGCTTTGGGTGCCCTCAAAGGACCCGCCGACAGAACCCAAATGGGGAAAATGTCGCTCCACAGATTCCACTGGCAAAGCTGCAGTCACTGCCTGGCATCTGTGGATCCTCTGGGGTTTCCACGAGTTTCCCAGGCCCAGGTAGTCCCAACCCCCAGGCAACTCGCCCCGTGATCCAAGGCACATGACCAGCCACCACGAAGCCCAGGTCGGGGAGATCCTTGACTCAAAGCTACCGTTGGCGCCGCAGTGGCCATGGGGTCCACATCGAAATGCAGACATGCGCATCGCATAGATACTGATTGTAGACTGATTTTTTTGCGATTGATTTATTTAGATTAATTAAAAGATTTTGTAGATTGACGCGTCTATATATGTAGATTGATTTTTGAGCCGGGGCGTCCAACGGTTTGCCCTCCATAGCTTGTGTAGATTGATTGATACGTCTATATATGTGCTAATTACTTAGATTTAGATCGATACATTTGTGTGTGTGGTTGCATGTAATTACATGCATTTACATGTGCACCATACCAGTTTACCTACTGAATCTATCACCCTCTTGTAGAACTGGTCAAGAGAACCCCTGCTGTTGTGATTCTCAACACGGGCAGCATGTTCCTTGACCTGCCCTGGCTCCCATTGACCGCCCCCAGCAGCACCTGGTAGTTGGAGCAGTCGGGTGCCACTTGCAATCGCCTGCCAGGGCCCACTGTGCTGCCAGGAGCTGCCACCTGCTGGGACCCTGCCTGGTGAGCTCGTGAATCACACGGCTGGGCCCAGCCAACATGGAGGTGCCGGTGTCCACAGCCACCTGAAAGCTGGCCCAGTGGTGCCCCATGGTGCCCCATGGTGCACCATGGTGCCCGAGTTTGGTCAGGGGTGCACACTTGATTTTGGCAGTGGCTGATGGATAGAGAGCGCGTGATAGGCCCATAAAAATCCCAGAACCCTTCTCAAATCATCTAACTTTGAGAACCTTTGGAGCGTCAAAGCAGGCTACCTTCCTATAACTGCTTGCTTTGTGACCACCTCCAAAAGAATTCCTTGCTTGTCTACACATGTCGAAGCCACTATCCTCACGCGGCAAATGCCCAACCTGCACCGCTTCCCACCTGGCAGTCAGAGCACAGGTTCTGCTGCTTATTGCCTATGGCAATGTCTTCCATCTGCACCTGTTGGCTGCAGGGACAATGGTCGCCCCGTTTCAACCAAGGACCGGGTGGCAACGGCACACCATGTGTACATCACCTCAAAACATGCAGCAGCACACTGCCTATTTCGAAGCTGTTTCCCATTGAAACGAAACGAAAAGCTATGTCAGATTGTGCCAGTCATTGATAGAACCATGTTTGGTGTTTGTTAGAGACCAAAATGCAAAAAAGAGTTGTGGTTCCATTTTCGGACCTATATTCTTGCAGAGCAACTCAAAAACACCAGCACCTGCCAGTAGCCAGTTTGTCGGGAGACTGGTACCCAGAACCTTGGGAAGGGCAGCTGCTGCAGCCAGCTGCCATAGAACTCACAGGTCACAATCTGGCAACATGCAACATGATCAAACGCCATTCTCGCTTATACCTTCAGTTGTGCACTCTCCCAAGCATTCGCGGTTCCACTCAAAGCCTTCAAGGCTGATAAGCCCCGATAGACATTGCGGTCCAATATTTAAAAGAGACTTGGAGAGAGCCGACCGACAAAAAGAAAAATCCTGATTCCTTCAATTGATTCAATCCCTGTGTCCCTGTTCTATCCCATGAGTGTTGAACGCTGATTCGTGGCATACTAGGTCATGGTAAATGACCGTTCCAAAAGTGTTGTGTGACTGCTCAACTGATCAGGTGGCTCGTTGAAAAGCTCGTTCTCCTCATTGAAGATTGGGTAAAGGTGAGGCCCTTAGCATTTTATCAAATAGGTAGCCTGCGGATCCTCAGGAAACTTACAAAAGGACTGGTCGCTATGGATTCAAGGAACTGCGAAGTCGAAAATCATCCCGGCGGGCTGTTATTTGAACGTGGCGTGGTGTCGTTTCTACATCATGTGTTCTAGCTAGTTTCATGTTTTTTTCATGAATTTTCATGCGCTTTTGCATTGTTTTGGGGTTATTTACATTGGTTTTCATGTTTCTGTGTGCAATGGCCAATCAAAAACAACATTTGGTCTCTGAAAAGTTGTCTTTTTGGGGGTACTGCATTTCACAATGTCCCACGCAGGCCATCATTTCTGGACCTCCATCCGAGCTGTTTTTCCCAACTCACATTCGTGCCAAAGTCTGTCCTGTCTTTCGCAGGTGGGGCTCTCCCATCTGTGGGCTCTCCCAACGCCATTGCCATGCCCTGACTTAACTCCAAACATTTGGGTTTAGAGTCTTCTTGTCCAGGGACGAGGCCAAACTATTGGGAATGGCTCCTTTGGCCAGCTTCCAACATGAGTCAATTGTGCCTGTGTGTAGTTCCATGGTTTTTTGTCCATGTGTGATCAAGCGGAGCCGCTTCTTTTTCACAAACTCATTCTTGCGATGAGAGACGTTAACCCCACCCCACCACGTAGCATCAACTTCATGACGCAAGTGCCAGTGGACGTTAACATGCCCCCCCCCACCCCACTCCACCCCACCCCACCACGTAGCATCAACTTCATGACGCAAGTGCCAGCGGACGTTAACATGCCCCCCCCCACCCCCCCCCACCCCAACGTATACAAAAACCTCACAAACGCACGTTCGGATATCAACCCGTAGGCAAAATCATGGACTCCAAGCCTCCACAAAATCATGAGCTCAAAAACATAATACGTACCACTGTTTTTTTTTTGCGAGGGCTTCTCAGAGGATTTGCCAGTAGCTGGCTAATTCTCCAAAATAACGGAATTTGAGTGAATGGATAGCAGAAGATGCAAAAATCCAATGTATTCTTCACATATCTACGCCTATCCATCTGTCCATACATCCTAGCCACACTAGACCACCCCCCGAGGCCGAGGTACATCTCCCCCACCATCCGCTCTCGCTTCACATCTCCGAAGGTGATTTCCGACTCCTCGCTGTCGGAGTCCGATAGAAAAACACTGAAGATCGGCTGCTTAAGGTTCCCCGCAGCCTGGCCGAGCGATGCTCGTTGCTTCATTTTTGGTCAAGGCAAAAGGTGGGAGATCCCAGTGCAACACAAGACAATACAAAACGTATCTTTGCAGCACCCTCTATTCTCGATTATTATCCACAACTACTACTGTCCATTATCAATATGTATCTGCCAGTGCTTATCTTTTTAATAGACAGACACAACCCCAGAGTCATTTCGCATCACTTGCCTCCATGCGATCCATGATGCTGAAATGTGGCCCTTGCGTCATGCCAGACAACGCCAAACCCAAGACGCCGTCAAAGTCAAAGGATCCAAAAGGCTCAGAGGTCTCATGGGAAGCTCCGATGAAGTTCATATTGGCACAGAGGTTTCCAATGCAAACGTCGTCGTTCAGGAAGACGCCAGTGATCCTGGGACAGATGGCACCATGGGGCACCACCTGAAAGCCATGGCAAAACACATGGACACTCACAGCTTTCCCTTGAACATGGCCTTGGTATGTCTTGGTTGACCCGAAGAACCCGGTCACCCCCATGCAATTCCCATGGACCCCCCATGGGACTCCCATGCAAACCAAAGGGCTCACCAGTCCCAAAGGTCACTGTGAGTTGGTCACGCTGATCAGTGGCACTGGCGGTGGATCCATCGGATTGCAAGTTCCTGGGCGTCCGTGTGGGCACCAAGGGTGGATGACAGTGAGCCCAATCCCAACTTGAACCCAGGAATCCTTGGGAATGGATATGTGCAATTAACATAGTACCTAACTGCAAAGTATACCCATTGCAACTCACCAAGTCCGGTTGAAAACAATCTCAACACTTCAACACTTACCAAGCAGTTGGGTGCAGTCTGATCGAAGGACCCATGATGAAAGGCATCGTAGTCACCCATATCCAATCCCGCCACCACGAACCTGGACCTCCTTTTGCCTTCAGAAAATTGGTCCCCCCAATGATCCACTTCGGGTCCAGGAGCACTGCTGACGAAGACTTGGAGGCATCGAAGCGTTTGTGCCTGGTGCTGAAGTGATCGCTTCCCGTTCCAAAAGGTTGCCGCCCACGATCCCAAGCGTACTGAGGGGTTCTCTCTGTTACATGGTGTGAACAGGTACGAACGTAGGAAACCAGCATCAACCCTACAGTGGGTACCGCCGGTAGCTGCTACGACCTCACGCAGGCTGCATCGTCGCACAAGGTGGAGGGCACCATCAAATTCCCGCTGCCTGAGCCGGTCGCCCGTTGAAGCCGTGCAGCACAGCTGATCATGTGCCACAGCCGCGTTTCTGGTGGTGTCCATCCTGCTGGTCAAACACGGTCGTACTCCCAGAGAATTGAAGAACACGCATGCTTTGATCAAATCATTTCTGTTCTGGCAAAAGTGGCAAGAATTCTCATCAGGTTTCTTGCAACCAGCCCTCAATGAACGGGCCTGTGTCGAAGACCACGGTGGCAGTCTGCTCTGGATGACCAATGTGGATGTTGCCGTAATACCTCGAATGCCGCTCCAAAACGGATGGTCGGATCAATTGAGTCAAGCCAAGCAATGTAGAATTCATGTTTATGATGCCGAAAATGGCTCTATCTATACTGTGTTTATGATCCATATCTGAATAAATATGAATAAATAAATAAATAAATAAATATATATATATATATAATCTATTTATGCGTTTATTTATCTCTCGGGCCAACGCAGCGCTTTGCTGAAAAGTTGGCAGCATTAAATTGCCATGCACTATGATGACTGGGAAAGCGCAGCAGGGCGGCAGTGGGCGAAAGCTTGAGATCGGGTGCATACATGCTATCAGTCTTAGAAATCAAGACTTCAGGCACTCCTTTCACTCCGAAGCGGGTATGATCTCTGGCCAACGCAGCGCTTTGCTGAAAAGTTGGCAGCATTAAATTGCCACACTACCCAATCTCCCGCTCAAGCTGGTCTACCATAGTGCAGGCCATGAATTGTATGGAATTGAATTTCGCAAAAAGAAAAGGGATCTCTCGAGGATATTTGGGAAACTCGAGGCGAGGGCTGCAACTCGTCTTTGGGACAGCCTAGACATTCGAGATTCGTAGGTGCAAGCTTGAACTTCTTGAAGGTATATTTCAAGGACCCTCACTGAGGCCCAACGGCCTCTTCTTCGAACGAAGTCAGCATCCTCAAAACGATGTAAGAGGTGCGTGGCTCCTCCTGGACGCAACGATGCCAAATCGTAGGGAGACACATCATGTGTCTTCCGAT
>VSDK01003168.1:40057-73668 GCA_009767595.1 Symbiodinium kawagutii | reverse complement strand
GCCCGCAGCAGTGTTGCAAACCTCCTCCGCAAGGTTCCTCCGGAGAGTTTCCATAGCATGGTGTCTGGAGGCCAGGCACCAAAAACCGCTGAGAGAAGCATGACAACGTCTTCTGGATCTATGCGCGCTGCCTGGTGTTTTGCTGCAACTCCTCTGGTCTTTGGCTGCTGGATTTGGAGAAGTGCAAACCGCAGGCCAGGAGCACCATCCTGTGGCAGGATGAGGTCCTGTCGTCTCGCAGCGAGCACTTCCCCAATTCTCAGGAGCCCAGACCAGGTCATCAGCAGGATGGCACTTTCGACGGGCCATCCCCATAGCAGAGCTAGTCCTGCAAACGAGAGCAGCACTGTAAGAGGCATGGCTGGGTGATGTCGAGCTGGTTCATCTGCAACCCAGGAGAATGCCAAATCCCAGGCACCTGCTAATTGGCGACGCAAAACCGGCTTTCGGCTCGCCACACCGTTTATCGTTTCAGCGTAGCGACCATATGCTTTTCCCCCATAGTATAACTGCTTGCCATATGCAACCAGAAAATCGGAGATCTCTTCGGGCTGAAAATCAGCTGAACCTAGCAAGGCATCCAGAGTAACCTGCGCATTGTGTCGAAGCCACTTGTCAAATTCTTCCAGTAGTTGATCACGTCGTGATCTCGTCTGTGGCTTGATGACACGATCTGCATGCAGGGTAACCTGAGCCCTTCTGCTGGCTCGACTGAGCTCTTCAGCATTTCCAGGTGCAATTGGCATGGCAACAGCATGAGGGAAAACAAAACCGAGGGGCAATGGCTGCATTCCATGGACTTCGCAATACCAACCATCTCTTGGTAGGTTTCCCGGGGTTTCACAGCATATGCTAACCAAGGGACCCAACATGAGGATCTTGCCTGCCCAAACCCCCCGTGAGGAGCGCACACAGCACACAGCGAGGAAGGAAATCCAAAATCCAAGCCACAGATAGCCAAGGAGGGACCAAAGAAATCCAAAGCTGGTGCAGAGAAGGTGCATGAGGGATGGAGCAAGTCGAGTGATGAAGGTAAAGCCAGTCAAAGTCCAAGGAATGAAATCCAAGCAAGTCCATCTGAGAAATCCACGAGAGATGAATCCAGAAGGGAATGGAGCAGTAGGAGCCAACACAGAGAAGGCAGAGTCAGAAGGGGTGACGCAGACTAGAAGCAAAGTGAGCCGGAGCCAAAGTGCCCCACGTCTGGAAAGTCCAACAGAGTGTAGCATCTGAAGTCTCTGAGGGGAAAGGAGGTCTGACAAGCTGTGAGTGTTCATCTCGCCAAAGTCACGGTCTCGAGTGGGCCCATCAGCTGTATTGATGCGTGTGGGAGCAAATCCAAAAGCTGGGTAAAGTCCACCTAAGACTTGGATAGCAGCCGACTTTCTGAGGGTAGGTCTGAGAGCATATGCAGAAGACCTCCCCTTTGCATGAGAGCACTTTGCCACCTGAGAATCCAAAAGAGTTGAAAAACGAAAGTCACCTCCTCGCGCAAAGAGCAGCTTCAAAAGAGAAACGAAAGCGCTGGACTCAAGCACGTTGATGTGTGAGGGTGATCTCCATCTCCAACATAGCTCGACGGACCAGCAACCTGTAGTGAGGAGGTCGTTCGCCAAAATGCTCTCAAGTCCACGAACGTCGGCTTCACTGGCCTCAACATTCCTCACACGCCTCAGAGCCTGTGAGATGGCCTCTGCGAAGTGCTTCGCCAACGCTGGCACATAGATGGCGGAGTTCTTGGTCCACTTTCCTTCAATCCTGATATGATCATGACCTCCAGGACATTTCACGGTCATCTTCTGCATATCAATGCCCCAACCTAACATCCTGAACTCCTTTCGGCGAGGGCTGCCAAACTGGCAGGAGGCAACCACTGCTTCATGGAAGTTCTCGTACTTGAGCAGGAAGCGCCAAATGCTAAGCCATGCCATCTTGGAGAGTCGAGGCTGTTCACAAAGAGCTGGGGCACCACAAATCGAAGCATACCATGCTAGAAAAAGGCACTTGAAGGCAATGTTGTTTCCAAGGAGAGTCTTGGGACAGAGCCGATTGTATCCTTTCGGGTTTGTGTAGCTTCGAACTGCAGGGTGTGCTGCAGGAGAAAAAGTGGTGCAAACTGGCTCAACCATGATAGCACGAATCTTCCGTGACCTGAGCATGTTGCACAACCAATTGATGAGCTTGATCTCGGTGATGTCAAAATGCTTGGAGTCTGAGAGTTCTATGGGTGTGGCAACAGTGTGTCCTAGGTCCACCATAGCCTTGCTCACGGATCCAACTCCGGCACAAACCTCAATGAAGTCAAAGGTGAACTCAGGGGACTTCCACTTGGAGGCGTGAACCGTAGGAGGTCCTCTCAGCTCCACATCCTCTTCATCTTGACCAAGGGCTCTCATCAGTTCTCTGAAAGGTGGGTCAAGTGAGGTGTAGGCACCCTTCTTGTCACCTCCAAGCCATAGCACCTGAGCCACAGAAGCAGGCACCTCTCGAGAGACCACAGCTCCTTTCTGCAGAGAAGCATCGGTAGCAAAGATCTCATTCAAGTAGGGCACCTTCACATTCGAAACCGCAATCAAGCTAAGGATAGCTGCGACTACCATCTCCTCTGCTGTGCTACGGGGAAGAAGGAAAACATCATCACCTTTGCGTTCATCACCATGGCTGAAAGCATAGATCTCGGCAAGAACACAAGCTAGGCATCTCCTGAACATGAAGATTGAGGTCCAGTTACCTGCGAGTCTTGAGGCAAGTGCTGTCGAGATCACGGGAAGCTGAGCCACCTTCAAAGTGAGGATGGACATGGCGATACGCTTCTGCAATGGTGCACCCACAGTAACCAATCCATGGGCCAGGGCCTTCGCCGATGAATCAACCTCAGCACCGACAACCTTGAAATGTCTGCTGGCAACAACATCCTTCTCAGGGGACCCAAGTACCTCAGCATCATCATAGGCCTTCGAAGCAGAATCAACCAATCCGAAGGCTTCGGATTCAAAAGGTCTTGTGCCAGTGGGGGTAACACCAAGGCAAAAGTAGTCGTCAATGACCAAACCCTCCCAGGTTCTGGACAACGGGATGGGATGATGTCCACGAAGGCGGTTGCCATCCTGAAGGAGACCTGAACGTTGCAGCAGTGCTTCATGTCCTGCTGTTGCAAACTCAACTCCAAGATGATCGCCTTGTAGCAAGCTTTTGAAGGCTGGATAAACCTGATCATCAGAACCAACCAGGAGGGCTCTTGGCTGAAATCTAAACCGGTCACCAGTGCGCTCCCTACTTCTGCTCAGCGGGAGTTGCTCCTCCTGCAGCAATTCATGCAGAGCATCTGTACCCTTGAAGGCATCATGGGAGTACGAAAATGGTAACACGTTGGTCTGCATTCTTTCTCTCGAAGCCAAGCTCTGGTGGTAAAAGTCCTTCCTATCTGAAACCGAGCCATAAACCATGCATCCATGAGGAACATGCAGATTGGTCAAAAGGTAACCTCCAGGAAGATGCTTGCTTGGGCCTGACAGGGCATACTCAGTCATGCTGGCGAATCGACGATCCCCAATCTGACGGTCATGTTCTGGGCTCTTGTAGGCATTGAAGATGCGAGTGAAAGCTTCTCTGGGTGGCTTGGACCGAGTCAATCCAAGCAATCCCTGCTGACTCCATTTCATTGCGAGCTTGAAGCACTCCTTGGGATCTTCACGGGAAAGGTTTGGCCCTTGGGACCAGTCAACTGGTTGTCCATGCTGAAGGACCTTTGGCTCAACAAAGGGTAACCATAGCAAGCTTTCATCAAGATAAGCCTGAAGGTCCCACTCCCCCCTGCCGGTCAACTTCAAACGGTCGGCACAAAGAGAAGTGTAGGGCTTGACAACCAGATTGTCCTCATCCTGTCTGGCCACACCGACTTTTGTCTTTTGAAAGTCAACGGGGCCTGTAGAATAGCCATCAGCCGTGAAAGATCCTGAAGAGCTAGCAAAATTCTCCAGCTCGATGAGTCGGGCAATGAATTCGGGACCTGACCTGCCTGGCACAACGGGAAACTCACCGAGGCTAGGCGAATCACACATAGCCACAAGCGACCTGAGACGGGCATGAGCCTTCTTCTGCATGGTGTTCGGTCGCCTCCCAAGCAAGTGAACTGTATTGAAATTGAGACTTCCTTCCAACCAGTTCAAAGCAACGATGACCACATGCAAAAGCCTCTTACGAAGCAAGGTGTTCCATCGTCTTCGTGATAGCTTGGGGATCCTCCCATCGAAAACTCCAAAGTCAGCCAATGGAAGAGGATAGACTATGGAAGCCGGGGCATCGCCACGGCATCGAAGTGTAAAAGAACATGCAAGCAGGCTGGAAAAGTTGGTCCTAGTCCTCAAGATCCACCGTGGAAATGCACCAGCCATCTTTGAAAAGGAAGTCATCGCATCATGCAGCTTCTCGGCCTGTGTCTCCTGAAGCTCATCTTCACTGGCCTCCTTTACCACGTAGGAAGAGGAGCTCACACCTCCTCTTCCTGTGGCTGTTGCTGGCCTTTTCCTTTGGTCTTTCCTTTTGCCTGCTTCTTGGGCGCTTTCTTGGGATTTGGGGTTTCGGTGTCTTCGAAATGGCATCCAGGCGGCGCGAGGCTATCAGGTCCCGGATATATGCCAAGGTGGTGGTGATCCATCGTTGATCCGCCAACGGTGCGAAAGGTCTGTTGCGATGGGCCCCCACGAATGCCTTGTTGGAGAAGACTCCTGCCGGGGGTTCCTCGGTCAGCGAGCGAAGGAGTCCAATGTCGGGATGACCGCCGTCCAGTGCTGTCTGCTCCAGGCAAACTGCCAGGAGAGCTGCTGCATCCTTTGCCGCCAGAACGTTGTCGTTCTGGAGGTGTTCCAGGACTAAGCCTAGCTGCCATTGGTAGCACCCCAAGTCTCTCACCTTGCCGTACCCGCCGAACTTCTCCAGGTAAGCTGATGGCGTCACTCCTCGTGCAGCAAGTTCCCCAGGACTCAGTTCCGCCACCCATGTCGGTTGCATCCTGCGAGACATCGACTGGATCACTGCGTTGAAGAACGTCCCTCTGCTGAAGTCTGAGTCTCCCAGGTGAACCTTTCGATGAGATCGTCGAGCTTGAGGATGCAGACAAGTCCGGGAGCGGGTCTGAAGATGTCATGTGAGCCACCAATGTTGTCAAGGCATGACTCTGGGCCATGATAGCACGAGTGAGATCCGAAGGGTCCTCTTCGACCTGTTTCTCCGTCGCCAACTGGTGAGTCTCCTCCTTCGCCTTGAAAGACACATGGGGTCTGGGCTGAGCTGAGACAACCGATGTTGAACTTCTGGAAGGCGGGGGCATCTGTAACAGAAGCTCCGCAGGAGACACCGCACCAGTGGACAAGCCAGTCATAGTTGAGGACCCAAGTGGCTGACGCAATGCTGATGGTCTGCCTTGTTGCTGGATGCTTCCAGCAATCCTCTCCTCCATCAGGCTTTGCCTGCGCTGGATCTCCGCCAGTTGATCCACAAACTTCGGGAACGAAGCAGTCAGCTGCTCCATCGATGCTGCAAGCGAAGCCACCGTAGCTCTGGGTTTTGCAGGGGGTGGTTTTGGAGTTCCTCCTGCGGAAGTAGTGGATCCTGCTTTTGCTCGAGGTCGAGACGTTCTTGATGGCAGAGGCACTGCTACAGGCTCGTCCTGCCCATCTGTCACACCCTCGTCCGCAGAGTAGTAGGCCACCCTTTGTCCAGAGTTGGGATCCATCACCCACGCCCAGGCTTCTCGCGTGAGCGGCTCTGCCAACGGCAAAAGAAGGGGATCTCCTGGGTCGAAGCCATGCACCATGTCGACCTCGTGACGCGTAGGGTCGTACGGGGTCATGAATTGTGACATGTCCTCGGTGACGTCGACAAGCACCAAGGACAACAGAGCTCCTTCGACTGCAACGGGATGCTCTTCTGAGGCCAAATTCTGTTTCTCGCCTGCTGGTACCGTCAAGGAAACGGATTGCCCAATCTGCTCGTCCGACTCTGCTGTGAGGCCCGCTGCTAGTGACTCCTCCGAGAAGAAGCCATTGGGAACGGCTAGCAACATACCTGTATGCCTCTTCAAAAGCACCAAAGCCAGACCAACATTGGACTCTACAGCCTCGTCCATGCCAGCAGGGATTTCTAGTACATGCACCACATATCTCTCTGTCAGCTCTGAGGTCAACGAAGCCATTACGCCTAGTTGAACTCAAGGACCTCCAAGTTCGCCGCCTCCAGGTAAATCCTTGCCTCCGTCTCGGAAGGGAATGCCTGGGCAATGAAATTGCTCTCCTCAAAGGGACCCAAAGCCTCGTGATAGGCAGCAGCTGAAGTGAAGATCCGAGGTGACCTGCACGTTGAAGATCGAGCCACCACCCAGAACCTGTTTCGCAAGTCGATCTGCGGAGTGTGGACTGGGGAGGACAAACGCCCTTGGATGACCGCCAAGGCCCACGAACCAGCAATCCAAGCTCGTGTGGCTCTGAACTCTGCAAAGTCTGAAGGCCCACCCAAGTTGTTGACAGCCCGATCAAGCAAACGACGAGGACACGAGGGAAAAGAATCCAAAATCGACCCCCGAGCCTCGGATGAGGATGCCAAGGAAGATTCAGCCCCGCCAACAGAGCCGTGATCACGAGGTGCAGTTGAGGCCGCAGATGATGGCCCCACAGTAGAATCAGGATCCTCGTCCAGTCGAAGTTCCGAGGCCAGTTGCACAAACCTGGCTGCCCTCCGGAAGGGGCCTGACACAGTGACCCTAAGGCCGGAGAAGGACAAGGTCAATTCCACAACCGAGTCCTCAGTTTCGGTGGTACTCATGCAAGTACCTAGAGAGCCTGGCCAAGTGAGGAGGGACAGAGGAAGAGCCAACAGGAGACACCACCAGGGAAGGCCGGAATCCAAACAGCAAAAGGATACCAGTAACGGTAAGTCCAACACCGCAGCAAACACCCAGCAACAGCACACCAAGGAGAGTGCCAAAGACGGGAGCCCCGCAGTGAGATGGACAGGCAAGCCCAAACCAGTTACTGGAAATTCCCAGTTGGGTAAACCGGACAGCCCCCCAAATGAAGTCCATAGAAAGCTTGAGATCGGGTGCATACATGCTATTATCAGTCTTAGAAATCATTTATTTTGTTTATTTACTTAGCTCTTCAATTTATGTATTTATCTATCTATTTCTCTATTTGTTGCTTTACGTATATACCCACTGATTTATGCATATGTTCATTTTTTTTATATATTGTATCTAGACGATAGTAGGAGATTCGAACCAACAATGGTGGTTGATGTTAGTTTATGGTATTGATGGTAGATTGAGCTACTCAGAAACAACCATCAGCTTAACCATTAAAACAGCTGTTGTGATTTACCGTCAAAAGGAGGGCTATTGAATGTCCTATTGAGCAGTTGGCGTGGCTACAGAGGGGACAAAATAAAGAGATGGAGAGAGACAGAAATAGATCATTTATGAATCCCTTATGTAGATGGAGATGATGATCTATGAATCCCTCTGCTTTTTGTAGGCTATCTATCCATCATAGATGTTCGTAGATCATAAAGCGGCCTGCAGCTGCAGTTTGGACACTCATCGTAGCATCTCCCGGCACATGCCGCGCAGAGACAAGGCACGCAGTCTTGTGAACCACTGAACTCAGCGCATCGACGCTGCTAAATGCCTCGACCAGGGATAGCCTGGTTATCAATGCTTGACAGCACCGAACGGATTGTTGCTTGGGCTTAGGCAAACATCTCAGTTGAGAATCAAGAACATCAGCTTTCATAAACTTTCATCAGATTTCCTGAGCCAACAAAGACCTGCCATGTCTAAGTTAAGTGTGGATGGGGATCCTTCATGATGTGAATGAAAAACTGATGTTACACACCTGCCCGCCCGCTCATCCGCTCCATGGCCTGCAGCCTACTGGCCCTGCTCAACTTCTGTGCCACAGTGTGGTTGGCACGTTTCAGCACCACCTTAAGGTCATTTCTTCATTCAAAAGGACCCCTTCCCATAGGTGGACAGGAGAATGTGTAGGAAGAGGGGTGAGAAAAATAAGAAAGTGATTTAGCTGAGACTTGGCAGTACCAGAACCCTTCAGAACTCTACAGCTTCTGATGTGCAAACCAGCAGCCGAGTGAGACGATTTCAAACCCGTCCGGGAAGCAGAGTGGCCTTCAATCAGAACGCCTCAAGGTTGAGGCTCCGGGTGATCAACACGTAGCATCCTATGATGCAAAGGCTGCAGCTACGGCTGCTCCATGCCGTCCCATCAATTTGTTCCACTGCAAGATGTCTGGGTTCGAGTGCTGTGGGGATCATGGTGGTAATGGTGAGAATTCCAGCCCAAGACACCTGCACAACAGAGCAAGCATGATGACAGCCTCGGGGCGGTTCTGACAGGAGGGTTCAGGTGGTGCCTTTCTCAGCTTGGACTCAGAAATTCGTATGTCTTCCCTCTGCCGAGCAACACAACAGCGAGCAGGGTCGCGCACTGTCGGATTGCCATGGCAGCTCCTGCTACCACTTCTTTGATCGGATGCCTGGGACCTAATCCAGGCTGTGGGGGAGCGAGCTATCCTCACTACACCCCGGCTATGAGCCATCCGTGGGCCGGTAGGACGATTGCTCCAGTCTGGAATCATTGAACCCGCGCAAGAACTCCAAGCATCAGCGTGAGACAAAGTTACATATCAGTGAGGAACAAGAAAAACTTGGCGCGCACTTAAGGATGCTTATTATGTGCACGCGCCCATTTATGAAAGCCTTAATGCATACAAAAGCATGTGCCTTGCATTGGTATGCGTAGCCAAGAATACCCCCCCACAAAAAAAAGTATACAAAGTGTGAGTGTGTGCCAGCGTGTGCGCGCACGCAACACAAGCAAATACATGCGAGTAGAATAAAAGACAAATATGTACACATGTGAAAAATCTAGAATCAAAGGTGGTAGCAATATACGTACAGAGAGATGCATATATGTAAGTATTTGCACATGTGAATGTACTGTTTGCAAATGCAAAATCTAATAAATTTATACGTTTACATATGACTGATATTTTGCAACTCTGAATATGTGCAAATAAAAGTGCGCAAATAAGTCAATACCATATTTATAATTGTAAATCTGATAAGAATATATAAATATAAATCAATATACCTCATAAATATCATAAATCTATATATATTTATAACAATCAATATATCTCAACATCAATGACAGTCACATAGACATCCCTCCAGTCCAGGTCATCGCCGGACCAACAGGGTGCTGCATCTTTTCCCGGTCAGCTGCCCCTTGCAGCGCGGTGCTAGGCGGCGTCGGCCATGATTTCCATGGCTTTCTGCAGCGACTCCAACTCCTCTTGTCGCTGCTCTTCGCGCTCCTGCGGGCAATTTGCACGGGATGCACATGCGCGTGACTATACAGATCTAGGGATGTATATATATATATATATATATACATATATATATATGCCTGTGTATTTGTATAAATATATATATATGTAAATAATAAATACATCTATATGTGATTTGTATTTATATATTTATTCATTTTATTCACTTTTTATTCACTGGCATATGTAACTATTTGTTTATCTGTTTCTTTACGCATAATATATGATCATCTATGTATGTATGCATGTATGTGCGTATGAATTCGTAGCCATTGGACTAGATGGCAAAGCAAACAAGTTAGCAAACGAATTAAACATTGCAAACTTCATACAGTGCTCGCTTGCATGCAACAAAAAGATGTCTGTGTGATCGAAGCAAACTTGATTGTTTCTTCAAGGCGGTGACATTGATTTCTGGCCACGTGTCCAAAACCTAAAACCCGGCACCAATATTTGGGTCCGCCACATGCTTGCAGTGCATTACATGTCATTACAATACCTGGAGTTCGGTTACACATCACAGCACCGCATGACATTGAAATGCACCAAGTCACACAAGATTACACATGACCAATGTTGCAACGCCTTTCATTGGATTGCATTGCATTGCTTTGCTGCATTACACTACCTTACATTCCACTAGATGACACTGCACCACGGTATCTCAGATTTGCATTAACATGTAGACTGACATGACGATAACGTGTGACATCACTTTACGTTGCCTTTTCTTACCTTACATTTCATTTCATTTCATTTCATTACATTACAGTACAGTACATTACATACATTACATTACATTACATTACATTACATTACATTATATTATATTACATTACATTACATTACATTACATTACCTTTCATTGCATCACCTTACATTACGTTATGTTACGTTACATTACGTTTACATTTACATTTACATTTACATTCACATTTACATTTGCATTTACATTTGCATTTACATTTACATTTACATTACCTTACATCACATTACATTACATTATAATACATGACATACATTACATCACATTACAGAACATTACCTTGCATTGCAGTGCATTGCATTTCATTGCATGCCGTTGCATTACATTGCATTACATTGCCGCACACCAAATCAAACCACAATTCACTACGTTCTGCTACAGCATATTTCACACTTGCAAATCCAGAAAAATCATTATTTGCGCACGGCACTACACATACTCGTAAGATTATGAAAAATCAGTAGCGTATGTACATATGTCTGTGTACATCTGAAGCGCCAGACTGAAGATGTTGCTATTATGCTTGGAGCATTGAAAAGGAACTGCCTATCTAATCTAGTCTATCTATGCCTATCTATGTCTATCTATGTCTATCTATGTCTATCTATGTCTATCTATGTCTACCTGCCACCTCCAGTATTTATATACCATCATGATTCGGATGGGACAGCTTCCCTCATGGCCCAAGTCCGCCTTCCAAGCAGCGCCTCCCTTCACGCAGGGTGGCCTCAACCGCGTTCAGAAGGTACCAATGGCACTGGGGATCATGGCGCTTCGTGAGTGATGGTTGGTAATGGTTGGTAGGTGTTGGTAGTGGTTGGTCATGGTCAATAATCAGGAATCACCAACAACCATAGGCAGACCCACCATGGGGAATCTATCATCCTGGCTTCAACATCTCCAGTGTTTTCACTTGGTAAGTTGCTGCGGTAACTGTTGCTGCGCTTCACAGGTCAAGTTCCCACGCTTCGGTTTCATCGACCAGGCTTTCGCACCCAAGCAGCCAGTAGAAATGTTTAACCCTTCATGCTTGCTGTTGCGGCCGCTGCGCACATGCGAAAGAATCTGTTCTTTTCATGGGATTTCAGACTGTTTTCGCCAACCATCACTATATATAGTCCAAAAAGAACTGGGGGTGACCGTACACCAGTACACTACCCAAACCACCAACACGGGCTCAAGTGCATGTGATACACCAGGGTTGCATCTGGCGCTCAATCCGACACCCTAACGTCCGCCCCAACAGAAAGTCTCTCCCAAAATCAACATGTTTTTCTCCAACAAGGGCTTGGACCGAAGAAGATCAAGAACCTGATCATACCAAACTTGGTAGATTGGATTCTTCAACTGGTGGTTGGATGGTTCCCCAAAAAGAATCTCAAGCACCAGCCAGCTCCTAGTATCTTAGCCCCTGTTGTGGCGGGGAATCAACAATTGACCAGGCCTCACTAAGCAGCGGCCAACCATTCTGAGCCCTGTTTGGCGAGAATTCACCATTGAACCGATTGTTGACGGTCATTCAGTAGCGATTAACCATTAACAAGCCGTTATTGACATTGCTTTGCCACTGTTTGCCCACTATCAATCCTCAATTGAACGTGGTTGACCGGTAGCGGGCTGTAATTAACCAGCTCGGCTATCAGCTATACAACCTATAGGAAAAATTGCCCAACCAAAATATCAACCACCAGCGAATGCACACGCACAGGTGCACACTATGTCAACACCGGCTGAATCATCTCTCTCTCCAGACTTAGCGGTCTTACTGACCATGACCCACCATAGAACCACGAAATCTTCATAGCCTCACAGCCATGACCTAAGCATCGTTGTAACGCCGCAAGTCATGTGGTACTCCCACAAGGTCCCTCGTTGTGGGGCCCGTCGCTGGTCGCTGATCGCTGCTCGGGGGCTTGAGTTCCTCGTAGTACTGCAGCGCCGCTTGCATCTCCTGCTCCCCGCTGCGGAGCTCTGAGCCTCAGCCGGTGAAGCTTCCCTCACGCTGGTGGGCCAGGCCCCAAGCGGTGCTTGGGTGGGCGAATGATGGAGGAATGATGGATGAATGATGGAGGAAATGATGGGGAAATGATGGGCAAATGATGGTGAATTCATGCCTCCGGTTGCAAATTGATGGTCAATTGATCCTTAGCTGGTGGTGAAGCAATGGGTGATTTATATATAGCTAGTTGATGGTTAATCATGACGGTTACGTAATGGCTCACCATGGCTAATGATGGTTGACAATGGCCGATGACGGTTGATGTTCACGATGGCTAAGGACGGCTGAAGATGCGGCTCATACTAATCATTTTTTGGCAATGAGAGTTGATGATGGTTGATTTCTGATTACTGGCTGGAACAATACGGTTTGTGAGGATTTTTTTTGTAGCACTTCATGGTCAAAACCGTGGCGGATGATGGTGCATAATGCATAAAAATTACCCCACAAGCAATGATTGAAATTGGGAATGGATATAGGTCAAGGGAGGAGGGGCGAATAGCAACATTTGGCAACCATGGTCATCCCACCTTCGGTGCAACGGCAGGTGCTGCGAACTGCTCACGAAAAGCGGATCGTGGGCGTTATGATGGGAGGTGACTCAGGCGATGAGTTCTCCCCCTGTTCGGTCAGTCTAAAATTTTGATGCACAAAACAAATTAACGGCTTTCCTAGGACGGTTTAGGGCTACATCACTTATCATCATTCATCGAGAATCCTCACTCTCTTGTCCTATCTGCCATCTCTCCTTTGAGCTTGATCCAAACGATAACCCAAAAGGCAAGGGCTGCAAGGCTTGCTGTACCTCGGGCGCCCTGCCCTTGGTGGCGAGCTGAGAAGTCTTCTCCACCTTGGTCGACTGCAGGTGCTTCAGGTCAGTCTCCTGGTGGTTCGCCGCGGTGCAGCTCCACCAACGGGCCAGGATTACGACTGGGGATTCTCCCGGAGCGGGGCACAGCCACCATGATCACCCTGTCCTTCTCGGCTTTGTTCAGCTTGTAGTCACTTGAAAGCCTGGTGTTTGCCGAGACGGATTCTCACTCCCTGGTGTTTGCTTTTCAATCACCGGTGGCACTTCTAAAGGGGCCAAAGCAGCACACTGCTAATACTGCGGGGCAGATCCAGAATTTCAGACCCGTGGCTGCTTCCAGTGCTCGTTGGGCTCAACTCAGAAAGTGGAAGTTATGAACAAAAGGAGCATCTAAACCGTGGAAAAGGATGGCCAAACCAAGGGTTCCCCCCAAAACAATGAGTGATTTTCATGGGCTTCTACCAAAGGTTAAATGTGACAAGTGCACATGACCAATTCTGTACGTGCAAGCCGTGCAGCTTGTCAAACTCCTCAGTGGCTGCTTGCTCCTGCGGCTGACTTCTCACCACCGAGTCTCACAAATCCATGATCAGAGTGCTTGATATCAGTTGACTGCACGCAAGCATAGATGCACAACACACAATACATCCCTGTTTGTGCATATACTGGTCGATGTGCATCTGCGCTTGTCGGCACGTCTGTCTGTGCATCTGCCCACCTATCGACCCATCCGAAATCTCTAGACTCTAGCTAGTCTATCTAGTGTAATCAAGTGCAATTCCTTATCTATCCATAGCTGTCTGCCCTCTCTATCCATCATGTATCTGCTGTACTTGTACTGGTGGATGTTCACTTGCGCCATCCAAAAAAATCAAAAAAATGTCAATCAAACCGCCCACCAGTTGTACCGATCCATGTCTGTTACCTCGGCCAGGGGTCCTCCGCTTTGGTATCAGCTTCCAGGCGGCTGAAATCCGCTGAGATCGTCTCCAACAAACTCACCACGCCATTCGTCTCACCGGTCATCCCACCATAGCTGTCCGTCATGGCCTCGCTTGCAGCTTCTGATACTGCGAATGGTCAAATCTTTAAGGGTCGATTATTGCATTCATTGCTCTACCATCATTTTAAGGACATATCATCATATCTATATAAGAGTATATGGTGCTCATTGCAGCTTAGTGGCATTGAAAGACTTGTGACCTTTTATTCAGACCACTAGCTGAAAGTAGCAATACACATTGCTACAATCACCCTAAAATCGGATCCCAGGTCAGCACCAGGGCCAACGGCAATGGTTGTAGAATTGCAGGCTACTACCCGCTGGTAAACTAACCTGGAAGCTGAAAATTGCCATTGTTTATATATGGTAAACCAGCTGTACATGGTGGATTTTCAAACAAGGTTGGTTTACCAGAGTGTAAGTTACTGGCAAATCAACATTAAATCGCTGGAAATAGTCTCTGGCAATCAGTGATTTCACCCTCGGAAATGAGAATCCTTGCCAATCAGTAGAGTACAAAACCCAATTGTGATGGTGTCTTCTTTGCTCGTGATCCATGGATATCCTGAATCATTTGTCCGGTTTACTCATGAACATGTGATAGTGAACGGTCACGTCGATGTTTTTTCCAACTGTATAGGCAGTCGAGAGTGAGGACAACAGCTGCTGCCAAGCAGGTTGCCACAGGCTGCTTCCACAGCAGGCTGATAGTCAACCAGAAATCGAGCCTTGAAAGCAGCAGACCCACTTTCCGCAAGCACCCCCACACCAACCTCTAAGTCTGCTGGATTCCAAGCGGCTGGTTGTTTACTTCCACTCTTCTCCTGTTCCAGGCGCCGGAAATCTGAGGCCCCGCTTGATCAAAGCCTCCAACACATGAAACAAGTTGAAGCACTGAGAAGTCAGCTGATGCCACTTAGTTGTAACCGTTGAAGGTCGTTATTTGACAATGGCCGATTTAACGGTCGTAACTGTCGACAATCGTTAACACATAATGGTTAATAGCCAACGGTTGTACAATTACATCGGTCATAATCATGGGAGTCATAACCATCAAAAACCACCTATAAATAACCAAATGTTGATTCACAACCATGACCCCACTGTTGATTCATAGTCAATGCTGAGCTGCGCCCTGCTGAATCGTCCTGAAGGAGGGCGGTGCTCAAACCGCTAGACTCATAGAACCTGGATGTGCTGAACGCTTGATGCGCGGTTGCGATGCCATGTCATGGGTGGGCCGTGACATGAGCCATCATGAGCCCAACTCAGTCGATGATGATCGAGAACAAGCTTGTAGCTTGTTTACTGTTCATGGTACAGGCGTAGTGGTTTCCACGCTATCAAATGGGGATTGTAAATGGCTCATGCGCTCATGCTGATAAACGGCTAGTTAAGGGTAATTCTAGGTTGCTAAACTCTCAGTCGATTGCTTGGTGATTATCAATCACCATGTTTATTTGTTTTTTTAAACCAACTGTTGATGGTGCATGTTCCACCTTACTAGGAAAGCTAGGTTGCTTTACCAGCGTGTACTTGGATGTGCATCCCACCACGTAGCACAAGGCTTCTATCCACTCAGCGGGGTTAATTCACACAGCTTCTTGCATCATCAACCATCATCCACCATCATTCACAATCACCAACCACCATCATCACCCACCATCCACCATCATTAACCACCACCTCCAGTTCCCCAAGGATCCAGTTCGGCATCCCGGCTCTTTCAATGCATTGATGGCCTCCAGCACCGCTGCCTGAGCCTTCTGAGCCTGACGGGACTGTGGGTGGGCATCCATGGCGAGCACTGCAGTCCAAGGCCGAGCACCCGTGGTGGTTCCTCGACAAACCTTGATGCCCTGTCATCAGTGACTATATGATCAATCTGCCAATGATTGACTATTACATGTACCCCCAGCTGTCATCCTTTATTGATATGTTTTATCTGTTTATATATGTGGCTATTAGCTATCTACAATCATATTTTAGGTGTATATATATATACCAGGGTTTCGCATGGTTTCCTTTGAGAAACACCCATATTCGTTGAGCAGCGTAGTGAATAGTGGCGAGTCAAAGAATTCATAAACCACCAGGAGTTTATCCATTAGGTGATGGTTTAGCATCAAATATCAGGGTTACTTCCCATAACTTACATGTATGGTTGAGAATCATGTCTGATAGGGATGATTAACAATGGTGGTTGCCAACCAATCGACGGCAGGGCGGCGGGAGGAAGGGATTGTTGCTCGCCATACGCTGACCAAAAAATGGGTGCCTGATGCTGCTTGCATGAAAGGTGAAAGTAAGACATAGCCGTCCACAAACCACTTCCCTACCTGCATCTGGCTCTCTCACTCTCCATCGCCTGCATATGTAATTTATATTAATTCATCATTTGTTGCCAACCCTTCTGCCAGGAAGTCACAGTAGCCCCCACTGGACCCACCAGGGTCCACGGAGTCCAGTAAGGGGCCTCTTCAATGGTGGCTGCGTTCATGGACTTCTCCTGCTGACGGATCTCCGTTGCATTGGTCATGGCCTGGCGGGCCCCGGGACCGTCCAGAGGGGCCAGCTTCGGAGATACATATGGAAAAAATTGGGCAATGATGAAAAATGATGGTAGTCTCGGTGGAATCTGGAGATCTGGTGCGGAACTCCATGCTTTGGGGCTGCAACCTGCGGGCTGTGCATGAAACTCTTGGACCAGCCCCAAATCCCAAAGGAGCAATGACAGGTCTTCCTTTTCCAAGCTGAAAGTTGAGGTCCTTGCCTCGGGGTCTAACCGCGGCTGCAAGTGCCCCCACTGGTTATGGAAAATTCGCAGGGGCACCACAGTCGCACGCAAATTCACCAGTTCCACCAGTGGAACTGTTCCATGGCCATCTCCGATCACCACAGTGAAAAGTGTGGCCAGCTCATTCAGCGCCCTGGAAACTGCCAGGCAGGTGTGGAAGCTCACTTAGGCCAGGGACGCTGAGTAGCTTTAGTCTGGTGGTGGCAGTCAAACATCTTCATCCCTATGCCTACAGGTTTCCCAGGGGTGCTCAGAGTAGCTGAAACAAATGCATTTACAGCATTGGTCCACTGATAATCCCAGTCATGTAGGACCTTTCTCGGCAGGTCCGTCCCTAAGACGGACACTTTCGAAACGTTTTGGAAGGTAATTACTGGCAATTTTATCATGGATCTGTTCACCAACTTTTTACCTTCACAGCTTTGGCTCAGCGGCCCTGCGCCCCCAATCCCTGCAAGGAGTCTCTTTATGGCCCATGTCTCTGGCAGTTCCCTGCCTTGGCTCAAGACTCTTTGCTGCCCTGAGGCCGATGATGATTGCTGCCCGTGAAACAGTATGGTTTTCCACGCTGAGAATATGTAGATTTGATATCAACAAACCACAAATAGCCAGTAGGGGCACAAAGCGCGTGTCTCTTGTCCAAAAGAAAAGGCAAAATGGTGCGTTGTGCATGAATCATACTTTGTAAAGTGCCCTTGGTGTGACGGGTGGTGATTTATCTCTGGAACGTGTTCCGCGAGAATTATCATGGCCGCACTGCGCAAAGCAAAGCGCGGCCACTTACAGCACCCAGAAAGAGCAGATCGACTTGGTGCATGAGTTCCATTGGAACAGGAAGGTCGTTTCTCAAAATAGTGGTAACCCCCAAATAATCCCCAAATAATTTGTTGATTTTAAAGGTCCCCTACCACTTGAGAAACCCTCAGCCACCCATCGCAGGGGGGGAAGGGCCAGTCGCAATCGAGCAGCGAAAAACTTCTTGGACCTCTTGATGCCCAGGTTGGCCAAGGGATCCAGGCCCTGGCGAGCCTGACATGTGACACGCTGTGTTTCAGCCAAAGGGCTTGTGTGCGCATGCGTTTATTTGCACATATGCTTACAAAATATATTGTATACATTTATTTAAAATAAATATTGTATAAATATACGTGGAAAAACCAAACATCAGACAAACACATACCATTTGTACCTGCACAATGTGTGCCTCTGCGAACCTTCACCTGCAGCCTCTGCGCATGTGCCCATACTTGTCTATGTGTACATGGGTGTTACTGGGAGAATGCGTAGCCCCAAAATTCGAGGCTCCCCAGCTCCGGCATGGCACCCTCCGTGGTACCCCACCCCCGGAGATCGCCTCGTCATCGCGGATCTTGCCCAAGTCTTCCAGGGTGCCTTTGTAAAAGTCCAGCTCCGACTCATCTTCTGCGCAGGCTGAGCTGGTAGGGTGCACCCAAGGCATCCGAACCACAACCAACAACCAACATCAACCAGCATGAACACATATGTAACCAGCAAATCTTTAATGTGGCCAGACCCGCTGCTCAACGAACCAGTGAAGTATCGATCTCCCACTGCCGCAACTCCAGCAGTGCGAAGCAAAGAACCCGAGCGGTGCAAATCTGACTCTCTGGAGCTTAGCGCCTTTCTATGCAACAGCGTGAGCTTTCCAACTCCTGCAGTGGACCTTTTTCGGGTGGTGTTGAGGTTTGCATCAGTTCGATGCCTGTGCTATCCTTTGGATTCTTTCCAACTGCCGGCTGTGTATAGCACACAGCTACTGTACACTCGCCTCACTCCCCTCATAAAAGAAAGGGTGGGTGGCAGTGGGCAAACTTCAAACCATTCAGGCTCCTTGAGCCAAAATGGCAAGTGGAGTTCAACATCCACCCACCATCCCCACAGCTTCACATCTGTTCCACACAAAACCTCAGTGCCTTCTGTTTTGTTTCAAAACAGCGTGAGCTTTCCAACTCCTGCAGTGGACCTTTTTCGGGTGGTGTTGAGGTTTGCATCAGTTCGATGCCTGTGCTATCCTTTGGATTCTTTCCAACTGCCGGCTGTGTATAGCACACAGCTACTGTACACTCGCCTCACTCCCCTCTTTTGCTCTGCGCGAGTGCGAGGCATTTCTGACACTTGTTCCACACATGGTCGACCGCCACGAAGGTGAAGTCCGACTTGGAGTAACTCCACCCACACCTTGTCCTCCAAAGGTGTGGCGGGCAACACACTGTGAGGTTCAAGTTGTCGTGTACGATCCTGGTGGCAGTGGACAGCACATACTGAGGCAAACCTCCCGTGTTCTTCTCGTGGGTCGACTTGAGCTCCTTGACCTCGTCCTCCAACACTTTGATGGCCCGGTCCTGGTTGAGCTTCGCCGCTTCGACTTCCA
Source organism: Symbiodinium kawagutii (assembly GCA_009767595.1). Classification (NCBI taxonomy): domain Eukaryota; class Dinophyceae; order Suessiales; family Symbiodiniaceae; genus Symbiodinium; species Symbiodinium kawagutii. Next base: position 54,501 of record VSDK01003168.1, on the reverse strand, counting down.
CTGCCAGTTGATTTCTCACGGCCTCCATGTCCAGTAGGGTTGGATTCGATTCCCGTGGTTTCTCCTTCACCTCGCCTCCTTTCGTTGCCATACCTTCGTGTCCTTGAGCTCCCGTGTCGAAGGCTGCCGCGAAGGTGTTGGGGTTGTTCACGGGTAAGGATGCAAGGGCCTCAGCTGCATAGTTGTATATCACTTGGGATTTCCATCTTCCCAAGAAGGCCACCTGTGCAATTGCCCATCCGTTCCGGATGTAAGTAAGCGCTCCCGTGCGCCTGGCACTGTGCCCCGATACGTCGGCTCCGTATAGTTTTCTCCACTCCCGCACCAGCTGGCTTTTCGTGCCCCTCTTGCCTGTTTTGGTGGTGCAGATCCAGGATGACTGAGTGGTGCGGACTCTGTCAAGCAGCCGAATGGTGGTGTAGAAGGGGCATGCTGCATGGCAAGGTTCTTCTTGGCATAGGCACTGGAGTACTCTGTCAACGGATTCTCCAGCTTGGTCTGTTTTTGACACCGGTATCGTCAAGGTCACCTTGCGGTCCTCAAAGTCCATCTTGATGTTCTCCACCTGGATGATGGCGATCTCCACTTCCCGCAACATCCACACCGTGCCAAACTCAAAGAGCTCTTTGGACATCTTGATCAAGAGGGGCTTCTTCTTGTTGATGCTCTCAGTGAAAGACTGCCCGGTGAGCTTGGTCGGTACTTCCAAGGCCTTCTTCCTGGGCCCCACAGCTCTCGATGTGGATAGCTTGCAAAGCTTGGTTGTTCTATCCAGTAGCTCCGACCATCTATGGCCTTCTTCGATGTGCCACACTCGTAACTCACCCAAGTAGTTGCCGGCAGCCTTGTAACCCGACTCCTTGAGGATCGCCGCCAGCAGCTTCACCTTTGGTGGGGTTAGAGGCAGGAGTACATCGTTTCTTGCCGTTGACCATAACCTCATCAATGTGCTCCTCATTGCTGACCTGCACTTGCGAGAGGTGTTGGAAGCAAAGTCAGCTTCCAACTTTCTCACGGCAGAATTGGAGGACCTAGCCTTCGAGGCCACTTCCAATGCCCTCCTGAGTGTCGGTTTGCTTCCTCTTCTCGAAATGGGTAGTTTTGGTCTTCCCGGCTCTTCTTTGTCGCTCCGCTCGTCCACCTGTCCCGGTCGTTTATTGGGGCTAAACAGCTGGAAGGCGACAGAGGTAGAAACCCTTCGTGCCGAAGACATCATCGACGGAAGCCAATGTCCCCATCCCGATGGTTTACCTTCAAGTTGTCCCATCTGTGGCCGGAGAAGCTTCCCCTTGTCTTCCTTGTCCCCTAGAGGTTGGTCCTCCAGTGTTGTTTCCGGGCCCTTCGACGCAGGTTCCGGTAGTTCAAAGTTCTCCTTCCCATCGCCCATGAACTCGACGGGTTGTTCCACCTTTGACATAGGCGGTGCCCTGGTGCGTTGAACCTTCGTCACCCCCTCCTTGACAAGGTCGCCAGCCCCTGCTCGTTTGGTTGATACCGCGACCGGAGGTTGGACCAAGGGTGCCATGTGATACCGCGGCGCACCTGGTCGTCGGCCCATCTGCGGCCGGCTTCGATTCGGGTGGTTGGTGGTGGTCGGCGCCAAGTCCCGCCCCCTTCAACTGGGCAGTCCATCGGCCGCAGCAGCCCTGTTTCACAGCCATGAGTGCCAGGGTCCGGCACTGTCACTCTCCGGCGAGGCGCCCCACAAGTCAGGTTCTCGTCCCGGAGTCGGCAAGGGATAGAACTCCTCCGAACGTTCCTTCACCGAGCCGATTGTGACATCCTTGATCTCCTTCGGCTTTGGGTTGGTCGGCCAAGTTGATGGCCTACTCAACCAGTCACATACCTTGTTGGCTTGTCCTGGCACATGCCGAAGCTGCACCTCCTCGATCTGGCACTGTTCCAAGGTGATCCCCAGACAGGCGCCAAGGAAGTTGAGGGGTCCTGCTTTGCCTGATAGCTTCTTCACCAGGGACAGGGCGGTGACGCTGTCGGAATGAACCTGTAGTTGGAGGCTCAAACCCTTCAGCTTGTTGCGCCATTTGTCCAACGCTACCAGGATGGCGAGGGCCTCCACTATAGCCTGGCTACCCGAGGTGCCCAGCTCGAACTCCAGGTGCTTGGCGTCCGTGGACGTTACCTCGGAGGAGAAGGCTTCCACCACTTGGTTGTTCACCACCAGCACGCCTCCCAACGCTTCAGGTGAAGCATCGGTCATGATGACCACTGAAGCCAAACCACGTGGCTTCAACGTGAACTTCCTCACTGGCCGGTCCTTGGCTACGGAGAGGAACTGTACCAGGGCTTGTCGAGCTCGCTCCAACCTGCGCACAGGGAACAGATGCTCCTTGCTCCTGTCGTCCTCTCGCCTGGACCGTCTGCTCTCCTCCAGACCAGAGTGAACTTCGTGCTCTCGGGCCGCTAGGACGGCGTAGAAGGTCCGTAGGATCCACTTGGCCCGTGGAAGGGTACCTGACAGCCAGGACAGCTTCCCGGTCACGGACCTCAGCTCCTTCAGGGATGCCATGCCCCGGCCATTCCAGTTGTTCACCTTGACGAGGAGCTCCACGATGAACTTCTCCGGCAGTCCAACCAGGACTTCATCCTCATTGATGAGGTGGAACTCCACCCCTGCCCAGCACACTTTGCTGCCTCTTTCGCCCTTGTGCGTGGAGATGTTGACACCCAACGCCATCATGATGAAGCCCAAGATGGTGTTCCTCCTTGTCAAAGTGCCCTGAACCACCCAGCAAGAGTCATCAAGATACACTTGATGCTGAGCTTCTGCGGGTGGCGTGGCTGACTGCAACGCCCTTGCCATCCACGCGGCTACCCGCCACCCCACCAAGGGGGCTGTGCGGTATCCAAACAACAAGGATCTAAAGAGGAGGAACTCGTCCTGGTCGTCGTCCACGCTGGGCGCCAGGCAATGGCCTAGCTCATCTGGATGAACCCCCAGATGAGGAAACGCATCAGCCACGTCAAGGAGGATGAGTTCCCTGGACCAGTGCTGTGCACGTTGCTCCCCCGTTGGCGTGGAGGTCATGGCTTTCATCGCTCGGAGCGTGCCTACCACGTCCATTGGTTTCGGCAAAACCAATCTCTCCCCAAGGTGGGCTTTGGCGTTGCCACCAGATCTTCTAAGGTCCAGTATCAGCCTGACCTTCTTGGACAGGTCTGGCCGTGTCTTCACGATCACCGCCAGCTTACTCACAGTTCCCTTCGGGAAGTGAGTTTCCACTTCCGATCTGGAGACCTTCGTAACGAAGCCCTTGTCCGCCAACCTTTTCACTTCGGCCCTCGCATCTTCACGGTTTTCGCGGATGGAGGCGTAGTTGGCAATGCCCCTTCCTTGGATCTGCTGCAGTGCATCTAAGGTGGCTTCGTCCTCATAGCTGCGGTCGCTTGGTGGGAAGATGCCGCAGTCCTCAATGGCGACGTTGATACCCAGGGGTGTCCCATTGGCAATCCATCCATGCACTGCTGTGTCTGGGTCTCCCGCCTTGCGTGTCCACGCCTCGAAGATGTCGGAGCGTAGTGGTGACTCAGCCTGGTACTTGGACTTGAGGCTGACCGCTTGTTTGCTTCTTGCGCCCAGTAGTCTCCTGAGCGTAGCTCTCCAGTCTGCCACAGCCTGTTCGTCAATGCGGCAGTCCTCCGTGCCATAGAGCTCCACCATCTCGAGTATGTTTGGGTTGCGTTGCACGTGTTGTTCCCAGGCTGAGAACAACCTCAGCCCAATGGCCAAAGCTGAGGGCTTGCCCTTCACCACTTCCGCAGGGTTCCTCATTCCTCCCACGTACATCTGCTGGCTAGGGTCGTCTCTCTTCCTCTTGTGCCCGCTCAGCTTGCCGTAGTCGCCCGTACCACCTTTCCACTCGATGTCGCCAATGGTGGTACCAGGTTCCAAGATGGCCGTCTCCTTCGTCACCTTGTAGGAGGTCTGAGGCTCCTCGTCTTCCGGGGTGTACTCCTCCTCGGACTCCCGGGCACCTTTGCTGCGAGCTTTGGACTTCGAGGCCGTTGTCGGTCTCCTTTCCGTTATCGAGCCGTCCGAGTTCAAGGCTCCTGGCTCTTTGTCCTTGGTGAGGTCCACCTTGTCGCCTTTGGGGACTTGAGTCAACTTGAGTTCTCCTCGAAGTTGGTCCTCTCTTTGCCGGTAGAACTCCATCTTGCCGATGCGTTCGAAGTGGTTTACCAGCAGCTTCGCATAGTCTCCACACAGGAGATCTGGGTACCTTCCCGATGCCTCAGAGGTTTCCTTTCCCACTACCACTCTGTGTGGGACCTTCTCCCCGCAGTTGCACCAAGCTTCCAATGCCCCCATGCCCAGGAGCGTGCCCACGAACATCTGCGGCTTAAAGAACCTCTGGCCTAGTGGGACATCCAGCTGGTACCTGCAGGTGTTGAACTGGATCACATTGAGCTCGTAGTCATCCGCCAGGCTCGCTACCTCGGGAAGTTCCCATGCCGACAGATGCTCAGGATGATCGCTTGGTGGCGGGTTCTCCAAGGTGACAGCCGGTCTGATGGTGTCCTTCTCCCTGGCTGCCAGGATCAGCCTAGCCATGAAGATGGATCTCGAGGCGTGCAAAGTTCCTTCGTTGCACTCCTTCTTGGCCGCCTCTGAATTCTGTGGTAACCCATAAGGGTACCTTTTGCTCCTGACAGGGCCTGGGTAACCCTGTGCTTGTCGCCATCGTAGTTTTGAGAACGTAGTGCAGGGAAACCCTGAATGAAAGGCGTCCCACCAGCCTTGTTTGGCTAGTTCGGCATGCTTGTCAAACGGCTGCTCCTTGAGTAGATCCACCCCTTTCTTCTTCTCGCAGGAAACCACGCAGACCTTGATGCCTCTCACGTCTGCTTCGGCTTGCACTGCTTTGCCTAAGGGATCTTCTTCTCCAGCGTAGTGGTGGAGGAAGTTGAACTGCCGCCGTGCCATGTACTCCTCCAGGGTCAAGGTTTTGCCTTGCACTCGGATCCGTTTAGGGTTCTCCTTGGACTCCTCTGGTTCCTCACGGTCGTCAGAACCCCTCTTCGGCTGTGAGCCACTCCTGCTGCTCCTGGAGTCGCGTCTGCTTGGGGAGCTTCTGGAATCCTTGCTCCCACCCCACACCCAGATTGGGATGGTGTGGTGCGAGTCCATGCTCTTCTCCTTGTTCCTTCGTGCCCTCGACCTTTGATAGCTCTCGAGGTGCCAGTCCACCTTCAGCAACTCGATCAAGAGGTTCTGTTTGGACACTGATGGAATGGATGCCCGGGTGACCCACAGCCTGTGCAGTTGTGCCTTCTTTTTACTTTTCCGCGGCATTCTGCTCCTGGTGGTAAGCCAGCACAGGCCCCATTTCCGTTGTTCCAGGCGTAGCAGTCCTCCTCCTTGTCGCTGCTTCCACCCTTGCCCTTGCCCTTGCCTTTGGGAAGTTGGTTCTTGCTTCTTAGTCGCTCCAACTCCTCCTTGTCGGCGAGGATGCGCTTCTTCCTCGTCTGTCTCCGTACCGCCGACCTCGACTTCGGTGATGGTGTCGTGTACGTTGAGCTCCTTGATGGTTCCACTGGTGGCTTCAATGCTTGGAGTCCTCCCCGCATCGAGCCTGCTGCGTGTTGCTCTGCCGGTGTCAATGGTTGCCCCCGTGCTCCACTCGAAAGCCACGCATTGGCTGGTAGGTGAACTTGTTCCTGCCAGAAATTGTTGTCGTCCATGAGCATTCTCAGCAGGCAGTCCCATGGATTGTCCTCGATCCAGCCCACTGGCGTGGGTTTTCCCTGAGCTCGGTCCAGACGAACCTTTGCCCGGAGTCGTAGAAGATGTTCTGCTCGTCCAAGTTGCTCGGCCTCGAGGATCAGGTGCCAGGCATTCGGGTACAAGTTGGTCATCTTCTCCACAAAGGATTCGTAGGCGAGGAGGGTGGCAAAGGTCGCAGCCTCGAGCATGATGAGTGCGGTTCGATACACTCGGTAGGATGCTAGCCATTGCCCATAGCCTGATGGCCCTGGAAGCTCCTTGGCCAACCATCCTCCCGTGGCCTCTGGGGAGGGAACATAGGTGCGATACTTGTGTGATCTCTGGGCTTTCCGTCCGTAGGCCACGAAGACGGCAAAGTCTGCGAAGATGCCCCCTCCCGACTTGATGCGCTTTTCCAACGCTGAAAGCTGTTCCACCGTCGGCTCTTCCTGCTCCAGTGGAAGGCCACCGGTCTTGTTGAGGTAACCCATCAACCAGGCCTGCTTCTTGGTGTCCGGCTCGACGATGAACTCGGTGTCGTCCCCTTGGTCGAGGATGGCGTTGAACTTCAGCTTCCGGCCCTCTCCCAACGGGCTTGTTCCAGTCGAAGTGGTTGCCGTTGGTAAAGTCCCCGGTGTAGTTCCTGTGCCCCATGGATCCGGATCTGTCCACAGTGCCATATCCAGATTGCAATCTGAATGAACTCTTCGGTGTGCAAGTCGGTACACTCGCCCCACCTGTGTGGCCTGGACGACGGTCAGGTGGTCGCCGTTGGGGAAGACGGTGTTCTCGGTGGTCGCCGCAATTGCATTGGCCGGGATGGACGCAAGCAGTCGGACATCTTCTCCAGGATCCCCGGCCGCCCCGATCCAAGCCTGCCACACATCGTTGGGCACCCCCAAGTGGTTCCGGATGGCGGTGATGGTAGAGAAGGGCGACAAGTCCGAAGGCCAGGCCATACGCACACCGCATCAGTAGGGTCGATCTCGCCGTTGAGTTCGATCAGGCGGTGGTTGGTACCTGGGGTCCCACGGAGCCGGTCGCTCCACCAGTTGCCTGCTGCGGAACCTGCGGGCCAGCTCGTACCACACCAGCTCCAGCAAGTCCAGCAGGTCGGACAACGAAGCTGTCCTAATCTCCTGGTTCAACAAGTTGAAGTCCATCAAACTTCAAACCATTCAGGCTCCTTGAGCCAAAATGGCAAGTGGAGTTCAACATCCACCCACCATCCCCACAGCTTCACATCTGTTCCACACAAAACCTCAGTGCCTTCTGTTTTGTTTCAACAAACTCTCAAAAGATATGGCAGTGGGTCAAAACCCCGTACCCCTGGTTCCTCATCATTAACCATTGTTTTCCCTCTTGTCGTTGGTGATTATCCCCCATTATTAGTTGGATAATATTGACCCATAGCCATATGCAAAATGCTCAAAAAATGAAAAGCTTCAGGCCATAAAGGTGCCCCCAATTCGCTGCGACGGGCCGGTCTTCCGCTGCGAGGGTGCCTGGTAAGTTGCTCACATCTTCTCCTCGTAGGATGCGGCCCACCTTGCTGGTGCGACCTGCAAGGTCGCAGAGATTCGTTGGCACGGCCCTGTCAACCATCAAGTGATGTTGGTACTTGATAAACGATTTGCTCATACAATCATAGCGGTTGTAGCTATAATTGGTTCGTAAGCTGATGTTGGTGCTTCATAATGATAGATCCATGTGTTCATAAACCACCCCACTTCTCCTTGAATAGCAGCAGTGAGAAAATGGATCTAACATGGTGCCATCTTTAGGTGTATCCAAGCTGGCTCCTGTGCGCCTTGTTTCTATTGTCTGTTGGCATTCCATCAAAAATGAATGCTGCTGGAAAATGCAACAGGATGCAAAGCGAAATGGGGCAGAAAACGACTTGCAGAAAATACAAACCAGTGAAGAAAAACATTTCAAAAATAGAAAGGAATCAAGGAGTGCAGGTGCCCAAACAATGCAAAATGAATGCCAAATAAATTCAAAACTTGCTTATGTTCTACTGATGTTTCCACTGTTTGCAGATTGCATTTAAATTGCATTGTTTGCCTTGTGGTGCATGATGCTGAATTGTTTCTACATTTTTTTCGCATGGTTTTTGCATGCGTTCACGTGCTTGTTTCTTCAGGTGCATTTCTCGCGCACTTCTAACCACAATTATTTTGCATGTAGTTTCTTCGCTCCCCGCTGCATTGCTTTTGCGCTTTTGCGCTTCTCATAAAGAAAAGATTCTACAGACTTAGCCAGGTGGATGGAAATTAGTGTCTGCAAAAAGAACTTTGAAGGCAAAAACAACTGGTTTCAACGGGTTAACCGTTAATTTGCCATTTTCTATTTCAATTTTAGTTTGCCCGAGGGCAATCACTCCACCTATACCCATGCAGCACATGCTCATGATGTAAGCATCATACCATCGTTCCAACATGTTCTACCGCATGCTCGCCATTCCCTCTTCATTCCGCGACCTGCCTGTCAAGTCGATATTGAGTTCCTTACCCATCACAAACTTGTCAAACCTCAGATCTCACAGAGCTGAGGTATGACAGGTAGGGCTCAGAAGGGAAATGCGCTGTGGAGCGATATGCAACATGATAGAATGGAAAATCAAGCGCTACGGATGAGCAGAATGGGGAAACAGCTTTCTTCCCTCCCCCCATCTTCTGGAACTAGACAACGTCTCTTCTGCTCAACTTGGGTCTCTTCACCATTGTACTTCCCAAACCCGCCGGAAAACATGAAAAAAAATAATGGAAAAACTCTCAAATTGGGAGGCAATTTCACAAATAAATAGCTTCCGATGCTGCTTAGTAACAGCGCATTGGCAGCTGCACTGATGATAGTCACCACCAGGCCAAACACGAAGATCTTGCCAATGAATTCTGGCGTGACCCCTGCATCATGACTCGGTGCTTGGTCCATTGATCGGTTCAGGGTGGGGCCCAGCACATGGTGATCCCATGACTGGGTTTCGACATGTTTCAACCTTTGTCAGCAGCTAGTTTCATCATGCCCACGCCATCATCGATTAGCTCATACCAGTTCCATGACCGTCCGACCAATGTTAACATGAAACACGCTGCATACCGCGCTGGCCTGTCTTTGGCAGCAATGCCTCCTAGGTAAAGTGCCAAGCCGGGCTTAGTTTCGGTCACTGATGATAGGCAAAAAAACGCGATTGGCACAGCTATCAATGGCAGTAGTAACGGTTCCCCGAACCATGGTCCGAAATGAACCTGAGTGAGGGAAACCACCAAAAATTGGGCACCATGGTGCATAGCACGCAGCTGTCACAACCAGGGGGTCAATACTTGTCGGACTTCCAAAGAGTTGTCAGCCTTCCGCACAATATTCTTAAAAATGGCTTCTGATAAGTTTTCGCGCAATCTACAACCTCCACCAGAACCCTGGCATTGCCCAGAGAAACTACACATTGCGCATGGCCATGGGAGGTTGGATAGTCGAAGATTGACCTCCAGCTTCCGTGAATCCTTCCCCTCGAAACGGAAGAAGCGCTGCTGCCGTGCTTCGAAGAAGTCTCCCATGTCATCCCCTTGGACCTCGCAGGGCAACCACTGGCCTCACCTCATGCCACACCTCGTTCCACTCGCCTCAGACATGTCCACTCCTGAGGCCAGCAAGGCTTCCAGCTCCTGCGCCGCCGTTGCAACGAAATGGCACGAGTCAGTGCCCAGCTGGGCGTGAGACCACCAGTAGGACGACGTTTACAACTCATATAGTGCCCACCTGTCCCCACTAACAGTACCATTAGTAGTATAACTATCCAAAACTGGTGGCCGGAAAAATTATGTTCGCCAACTTAAGCAACTCTGGTACCTGGGAATATGTCATTGCATCGTCCCAAGACGGCTCTGCTTGGCAACAACATCGTTTTCGGGGCACGCCAATGATGGACTGGCACACTACGGGGGCCGATTTCTGCTATTGTTAGGTATTTGTTTTTAATTTGTCCATACTAGGAACCATCCTCAAGCCTCATTACCTATCTTTGAGCCATTGTTAGCCTTTAAAAGCATCGTTTCAACTCTCAAGGTTATTAACCAACCAGTGGTAACTACTTTTCGAACCACCATTGGTGCAACCACCTACCATCAGGAATGGTGATAAAACTCATGGATCGAATGCCTCACAACCGTGGAGAGTTGTCAACCATCACTGGTGCTGGCACCTCCTTGCTCATCGGTCCGCTGACTGCAGCCATCCCTCAGCCGTGCATCCGTGCAGGCGTCGCTTCTTCATCAGTAAGTAGTGGATCAATGAATGCGACCAGAGCGGATAAATTGACAGTAAATTGTATGAACCAGTTTCGACTTGTTTGGGCGAAAACCGTCTTGCAGAAGAAAAACAGATCAGAACAGGCCTCGAGAATTGATGCAAAATGCCAGTCTTCCATTCGACTGATGGGGGCAGCACCCGTTGACCTTTTGTCACACACACGCACACAATGACACAACCATTATGCACACTCACGTGAGCCCAGGCGTTCCAAGTAGTATATTGGACCTCCAAAAGGTGCCAAAAAGACCAAAATACTATGAAATATTCAATTTGTAAACAAATAAGCCACCAAATGCCAGCAAGTAGTGGGAATGATTCACTGTGGCCTTGCGAAACTGTTCACATTGAGCCCCGCACGTCGCGTGCGGGTTGCGGGCGACGCTCCTCTGGCTCGCAGAGGGCCTTCGAGGTGGCACAGGAATGCTGCATGGAAAGGTGTCAATGGCTGGTTGATGGTTGGCCAATGGTTAGTCAATCGTTGGGCACTGGGGTGGTTAACAAAGCACAGAGCACATGCCGGTTGCCACACCGACAATGAACCATGGTTTGATGGTGGTCGAACCGCCTTAACTACTGCTCAGCCATGCGGGATGATTGGGAAATCATCCCAGAGCGCACTGTGGGACGGTGGGCAGTGGCCATGGCGCTTAGTGATGACTCGTTGGATCCGGTTGCATGGCTGGTCAACCACCAGGTCCCCGAAAACCCGAAAGGGCTCTCAAGGCGCCTGTCGCACCTATCCAGGTCAGGCTCCTGGACATGACCAAGAGCGCCATGGCTGCCAGCAACACGCTGCAACGCGAACGACCCATGGCGCCGGAAAATGGCAACCTTTTCGGCGGATCCAAAAGGATGATGATGTTGCTGGCGAACCGCGGAATGGTCGAGTTGTTTATACTTGTTTGTTGATTTACGGAGTTTAAATTGAGAATCCGATGCTTTGGAGGCTGATTCTTGGGCAATGTCTCTGACTGCTGAGTATTGAAGCTGCAATGGACTGAGAGGTGGAGCAACATGGCAGATCAGAAGGCAGGCGATTGCACATAATGCACTCAGCAACTGTCTTCCAATGACCCAAGTGCTTGCAGCTTTTAGCTTCCCTGGTCATGAGTCTATGAGTTGAGAGTTTGCGCTTGCCATAGCACATCCAGGGACAAGCCACCTAAAAAATACCCAAACCCCAATTTCAAATCCGAATATGAGGCACCGTTCAGTGCTTGGAAGACCATCAACTTCAAGAAACCATCATCGAGCCAGTGCCCAGCTGGCGCCGTGGCAAAGTCTTCCGATCACCAAGTTTTAATCTGGGCACCACCAAGCTTTTGTTTTACAAGCCTTCCCTTGTCTTGTTGTCTTGCGAACCTCCCATTACCAACCACTACCAATCCAACAGTTGATCCAACTCCACCACTCCACTCGCCTCCGCAGAATCAGATAGCTCCTTTTGCATCGTGACAATGTCCTGCCCCAACGGTGCTGGTGTCTCGATACCCTCACTTATCAAACCCCTGGGCCCCAACTGGTTTAGTGAGGAATCTATACTTACATTTTGGGCTTGGGGTGGGGCCAGGAGACCGCCAGGTGGACGAACAGCAAAAACATTCTCCGATGGAGGGATAGCGGACGATATTCTCCAGTGTTTGGCTAGGACAAAGAATAAAATGAGTTGGAAGGGGCGTTCAATTTTGAGGTTGCATTTCAGATTTGCGGTCGTATGCTGACATGTCTGCATCGTTGATGACGCAGTGCACCACGATCGTTTCATGTCATTTCTGCATTTTCTGCTGCCTGCATTCCGAACAGGTTCTGCTGGCATATGGTGATTTGCCAACCTCAAGTGAGCCATAATGTGCGGGTTCGCGTCTGCACCTGCAAATGGCCGCATGTGTGTTAATTACGGTGTTTTGTTGCTAAAATGTGCATTGAAAACTTCTGCATATGAAAATATATATATATACACATAAATCGTATGTATATAATCTGTGTGTGCACGCGCAACATCGAACGAAGAAACAAGCAACAAATCAGCGGTGGCGAAAACTCTGGTCCCCTGGCCTTGCAATCCGGACAGCGTCTCCCAACACTTCCGCCACAGGAGTGTCGCTTTCGCACGCACTTCTTTATCTGATTGGATCTTATTATGATCCACCCAGTTTCCTCATGTTTCCTCACAGGTCAAGTCCACATTCGCTTCCATGGCGCTTCCGCGTGGGCTGAACACAACTCCCCGCCAGCTTCTGTGGATCGGGGGGTGTACTTCTACAGAGAAAAGATTAATCTCAATTTGTAGTAAAGGACTATGTGGATGCCCTGGCTGCTGCCCAAACAAATCAATCAATGCCTGCGTATATGAAAAACTGCAACGAAACATACAACACATACGTATATTTTTTTTTGCAAACCTGCCTGCTGCCTTTGCAAGCATCTGCCAATGATCCACCCTTCGCTCCTCCCCAAGCGAGATGATGGATGCATTCAGGCGGTCAATATCAGCATGCAACTCGTCCACCATGACCGTCTTGGACCTGTCAGTAAGCACTCATGTATAGTAGACATTAATAGTGGCTAAGAGCCCTCAATCGTGGCTCATAGCGGTCAACAACGAGCCAATGATGGTGATATAAATGTTGCTTACTGTGGTGAATAACCAACAGTAACGGAGAGGCAAGCAAGACAACTCACGGTGATGGTTGAGGATGGCTGCGTGGCTGGACAATGGGGGGGCCAATACTGGTTAATAATGCTGCTTGTTGTTTTGGCCTCCTGCACAGACCGAGGCTGACAGAAAACCAATTATCCCAACACCAAGCCTGAAAGACCTCGGCAAAGCGATGAACTTGATGAATTGGCTTCTGGTTCGCCGTGGTTTCATGATGGTTCATGTTGGCGGTCCAGAACACTTCATGATCCGTCATGGTTGGCTTTGCTTCATGGCATTGACATCTTCCCCAAGGTGCACAACTCTTGGAGGCCCCTTGGGAAAACCATGGGCACAGCGCCACGGCACCTGCGATTCTTCTCATTGCTCTTGAGCTCTGAAGCGCACCACGTCTGCTTCTCGGTGTCCTGGTTGTCCTGGTGCAGTTGCTGGACCACCTCGGATTAGGTTCGCTGCTGGGAACATGTTGGAAAGCCTGTGGTGACAATGCAACATGTTACAACTACCATAGGCGTTGGCCTTTCCACATTTCCAAGGCCACCATTTCTAGCCATTGGTTTCAGAGATCCATCAAGCCCATCAAGATTCAATCAATAGCAGCGTCCCAGCCGCTCCAACCCACAGAAATGGTAAAGGAACAAAGCCCATTTTTGTATCAAGCCCATCGCGTTGCTTCTCCACAAAAAAATATCTTTGGGCACCGTTGTTTGGTCAAGGCATCTTCTTGGCTGTGTCAAGGTCCAACTCTTGTTGGCTGTGTCTTTCTTTCCTTTCCTTTCGTTTCCTTTCCTTTCCTTCTCTTCATTTCCTTTCCTTTCCTTTCCTTTCCTTTTTTTGTACCTATAACCAAATCCTGTCTATACAAATGTAGATACATCTTTCCATCTGCATGCCAATCTACCCACCTCTTTCTACATCTATATCTACATCTTCTTGAAGTCATGTGTACACGTATGTGTCTATACATTGATAGAGTGTGTGTAGACCTGTCTCTTGGCCACAGCTCCGGCCCAGCCTGCTCCTCCAGCCGCTGGATCACACCCTTAATGGTCTCCCTGGCGCATCTTCACAACTCCCCTACCCCAGAATCCACAGTTGCATGGGCAACCCAAGAAAAACATAGGCAATGACGGGCAATTCACAGGCAATCATGGGCAATTCATGGGCTGTGCAGTATGTACCACCCCCTCCTATATCCTCTCATGGGATGTCAATGCAGGGAAGGCATTGACTTGGCCGACATCCTGGGCCAAGTTGAGGCCAATGGACGAGCTCCAAGGTGAGAAAAACCCTACAAGGCGGCTTGTAAGCCTCATAACCGTGGTCAGTCGTTTGTCTCGTTGGAACTTCGACCCCCTATAACCATGGTATCAACCCCTATAACCAGGGTCATGGGCAGGTTGGGGAATTTTTTTCCGACTTTTTGGGGATTTTTTTTCCGGTTCAGACCCGTGCCTGGTAGGTTTGTGTTCAGGGCTGAGGTTGATTTGAGGTTTCCTGACTTTAGGGTTGCTTTGAGGGTTTTGCGGTTTTAGGGTTGGGTTTAGGGTTTTTGCTTTTAGGGTTCATTGTATGGTTTTGCGGTTTTAGGGTTGGGTTTAGGGTTTTTGCTTTTAGGGTTCATTGTATGGTTTTGCGGTTTTAGGGTTGGGTTTAGGGTTTTTGCTTTTAGGGTTCATTGTATGGTTTTGCGGTTTTAAAGTTCATTGTGGGTTTTTGCTTTTAGGGTCGGGTTTGGGGCTTTATGGC
>VSDK01003168.1:34722-39437 GCA_009767595.1 Symbiodinium kawagutii | reverse complement strand
CTTGCTTGCTTGCTTGCTTGCTTGCTTGCTTGCTTGCTTGCTTGCTTGCTTGCTTGCTTGCTTGCTTGCTTGCTTGCTTGCTTGCTTGCTTGCTTGCTTGCTTGCTTGCTTGCTTGCTTGCTGACTGGCCTTCTTGCTTGCTTGCTTGCTTGCCTGCTTGGAAAACGGAAAAAAAAATCCCACAAAAAACGGAAAAAAATTCCCAGAGAAATATGGGACCCCTATAACCATGGTATAACCCCATATAACCATGGTATCACCCCCTTCAACTCCACCTACTTCGTGGCAGCCCAAGGGAACCCAAGCGCCGCTGGGCCGGCGGACTTCACTTTGCCCAAGGCTGCGGAGGCTACGGGCTCCAGCAAGTTGGTCAAGGCCTCGGAGAACGACGTCGCTGTGGATGCGCCAGCGCCAAACATGGCCCTCTATGGGATATCACAGCTGTTGGACCATCTAAGGTACTTGTTTACGTTTTAAAATGAACCAAAAAACATCTTTACTGGATTTTAAAGTGGCTTTTTTGGGGGTTCATGATTCTTCTAGCACCCTCTTCATGGATGAGCAACCCCCTGGTTCTGATGGCACATTTGGCTCAAAACTCACCCACAACAAGTGCGATCTGCAACTTGAACGGGGAGAGCGGACAAAAGGCTAGGAGTGTCTGTGTGTGTGTGTGTGAGGATATGGCTAGGCTGATAGCAAACATGTCATGAGTCTTCAGTGCTCCGACTACGACACCGAGCATGCAAATCTTGAAGCAGAAAGTTCAGACATGTTCAGACCCCAGAAACCAGGAGTTGAAAGTGGGGGTGGCAAGGAGCCAAAGTGAAGAATCTCGACGTAGATCGCCGAAATCCTAAATGAATCAAGGACTCCCCAAGTTCTGAATTGCATGGAGCCGACGTAGCCCAGCCTATGCTTCATGATTTCGGAGCATTCTCTGGGAACATTGGATGAGATCATGACGAGCCAGCAGATACAAATGCAGCTCGTGCTACATAAGCAAAACAGAAATGTGGAAAACACAGGGAAACATCAAGAAACTCAATCCAAACTTCCCTCTGTGTAGGTTCCGAACATCTTCCCAACAACAGGTTCCCCAGTGTAGGTAGGCCAACCCCCCAAAGAGCTCCAGCCTGGGACATCCACCAGCACCATGGCATGGGGCCCTGGGACACCGGACAGCGCTCTTCAAACGCTGCGCTTCGCTTTGAAGGAAGCCGAAGAGCTTGGCCTGGAGCTGGACAAAAGTGCTACGCGCAAAGATGCAGAAGACACAGTGTGTGTGTGTGTTCTATATATGCTCCTATTGTGAATATAAATAAATATACATATATATACTGTATATATATCTATCTATCTATCTATCTATCTATCTATCTATCTATCTATCTATCTATCTATCTATCTATCTATCTATCTGTGTGTGTGTGCGTGTGCGTGTGCGTGTGCGTGTGCGTGTGTGTTTGTGTGTGTGTGGACATGTGTGTCCACATGATTGTATATGTCATGTGTATCTCTGTGGGGAAATTGTGTGCTTGTCGTTGAAGGTCTGTGATTTTAATCGGGTTTGCTTGCTTGTTTGTGCGTGTGTGTGTGTGTGTGTGAGCGTGCGGGCATTTTTGTGGGGATAAATAAATAGATAGATAGATAGATAGATAGATAGATACGTAAATGAATAGATAGATGCATATGCATATATATATATACATATATATATATAACATTAAAAAAAAAAAAGCAAAATGTGCGAGTGCATGTTTACCTCCGCATGCTGATATGCGAACACATACGCGCACGCATACACATGCGCCCTCATGCGCTCACATATACGCATGACGTTGCAACAAACACCTCCCAAAGTTGCCTCTGCAACATGATCACAATCTCCGGTGCTACCGGTGAGCGGTGTCCCCCAATGGTTCTATCAACTTGCTGTTTTCAAGAGCCGGGCTTCGCAGTTGATTCCGAAGCCAACGCTTGTTGGTTATTATCCCATACGATTGACCATCATAAATGGTGCTACAACCCCTATCAAACACCCGTGATCAACCGGTATTGATGGTGCTATAACCCCGGTAAAAGCATATGGATTTCCTATCACTAGCCATTCTTGATGGTGTTTTGATCCCTATATAGAACACGTATCGTGAACCGCTATTAATGCTATTAATGGTGATATTAATGGTGCTACTAATGGTGCGATTAATGGTGCTAGAACCCCTATACAAAATTTCAAGAAACACATGGTGGTTTCTCAAAATAGGGGACCCCCCAAGCCATCCTTTATGAACCATTCATAGCACTAAACCATCCATTTTTGGGGTACCCCGATTTTGAGAAACACCTATTATCAACCGGTATTGATGGTGCTAGAACCCCTGTAAAAGCATGTGGAAACCCTATCATTAGCCATTCTTAATGCTGTTAAACCCGCATGAAACACATGGAAACCGAGGATCAACGGAACCCCGTCAGATGCTCAGAGATGGCTATCCGGGCGCGCCTTCAACACCTCGTCGTTGCTGGAACGACGGAGCAGGGCGAGGGAAGTGGCCTCAAGCTGCCAGCGGCATGTCCATGGCCATGGGATTCATAGAAGTTATCTGATAGGATTCCCTTACCATTCCCTTAAGCAACAATAGTGGGGATAATAAGAAACAATAGGGATACCCTTACCATCCCCTTACTATTGTTGCCATTAATGATATCTGATAGGGAATTATAAGCAACAATAGTAAGGGATATTGTTTGCTCCTGTTTGCCACAGGTTCTTGCACTTGCTGTAGAAACATTTCGTTAGCTGAGTCTGGCTATAGCAACAACGGTGAGACATGAGTAGGGGATATACCAACTCTAATTGGTGGTTTCCTAGGGTCACACTATGGGTTCCTGTGTGTTTTGACCATCATTGAGAATTATTGACTGATTCCGACCTGATCTCACTTGATCTCGCCGGCACCCGATGAAATTACGTGATTGACCTTCTGCTGATGTCACGTTGGCGTAGCCACCCTGGCCTTCCGCTTGAACTGCAAGAGGCTCTGGAACTTCACTTCCAACAAAGACAGCTTCTGGGACCTGATCGCATCAGCTGCATCGCTCCATGGTGCTCCCTGATCTGGGAGAGATGGGTCAGGGGCAAGATGTTTCCAACCCCATGCAGGGATGACAAGGGGGGGACCTTGCCAGCTTACCTCACTGCTTAGAACGAGGCGGTCAACGCCATACGCTGCCATGCGGCAAACCCCTGGAAGCTGCCGCATGGGAAGCGCATGCCATGGTTACCAGCCTTCAGCTCCGTTGTGTTTACATTGTCCGATTTGAAAACAGTCCAGGGCGCCCGGCACAATCTGAACTGCTTTGGAAATGGCCTGAAAACCACCGGCAGGGAGCTTTCGCTCATGGATGCGCATCCCCACTGGCATCCTCGATAGCCAACGGTGGCCTTTTGAACCCCCTTGACCTGCACAAGTTCAATCCCCATGCTGTGCTGATCCCATCCAGTTTCTCGAAATGGGGGCACCCCCAATTGTAATCATTTCTAGTGATAAACTAACCGTTCTGGGGGTCCCAATTTTAAGAAGCCCCCATCTCATCAACAAAGAACTGCCGTGTCTCTCCAACCTCCAACTCATCAGTCCGAAGCTTTTGATTGGACTCATAGTCTGCCGCCTTGCCGCCGAGTCCAGCACTGATAGCCACAACGTCTGGGAAAAGAAGCACATCAATCGATGCCATGAATTCACTCCAATGAATAAATCAACACATGAACACTGAACACTTCCAAGGGAGGATGAAACAAAACAGTGAAAAAATGCAAAAACAATTGAAGAGGACAGAATGACAAACGACACCAAAAGCGAGTCATGTCCCTGGGAAGCCGCTGAAGGTTCATCTCCCCTTCCACCTTCTGACGGCAGGTGGCACTCACATCCTCAGCTGACGTATGCCACGTCCATTGACACCACCCAAGGATGATAAGTTGCATAGAACTCCCCATCCATCTTTGGAAACGCCCTGATAGCTGCAACCATCATGTCATGGAGGACTCAGCAAAAATGGCTGGGGTATGGATCAACACCGTGAATCTGACAATCTAAAGTGATCGATCCTGAAGGTTCCTAAAGCCCATACAGGCACTTCTCAGACCCACGCGTCCAAGTATTTGGTGTCGGCTTCCTGCCAGTGCACAGAATGCACCGACTTTCTGACGCTTTCTTGGTGCCCCCTGTGGCTAGAGGTGAATCAATTCTCATCACGTGAGCATCAAAAAAATTACCAGAATAATAGTAATAATAATAATAATAGTTAGTAATAAAAATAATAATAGCAATAATAAGAATAGCAATACTAATTAAAATAGATAGTAAAAATAATGACAATAGTAATAATAACAATAATAATAACCATAATAATAGTAATAATAGTGATAATAAAAACAATAATGATAATAATAATAATGATAAAATAACAATAATTATAATTATGATAAAAAATATTATATATATATATATATATATGCGAGCCACGTCGCTTGATAACCCCTGATGACCCAGCAGGATTGATGTGCGCTGCCTGGCGATGAAACTAGCACATCTAGCGCACATCTAGCGTCTACCACGCCCACCGATGTCATTTTTCCAGCTGTGCATCCGCCCTCAAAACTGATGGCTTCTCAAATCGATCAGTTTGGACCATCGCTAGTGCCCATT
>VSDK01003168.1:17222-29722 GCA_009767595.1 Symbiodinium kawagutii | reverse complement strand
ATCCGCTCGTTGAGAAATCCGGTACAGTATCTGGAGGAAATACGGCGAAAACCTAGAGCTGTCCATAAACGATGTGCATGAAAATGACAAGGAGCAGCCGATAAGGATGTCCATCAATGATTGCTGTGAATCCTACTTCACCTTGATCACGGCACTAAATATCCGGAAGGTGGGTGTCTACCCCTGTCCAATTTCACCGACGAGGCCCTTAACAGCAGAAAGTACCCAGTACCCCCCTATGTATGGATTCGGATGCACCCACCGAAGGAATCAAATCTCCCTAACGCTGGAAAGACGATCCTGGCACACGAACTGAGGCCCAGGCCAACTTTTGAACTTCCTTGTGAGTGGGCTGGCGCTGAAATATCAATAGTTCGAGGATACAACATGGTGAGAGCCAGCTGGGGATAGCACACTTAACAATCAAATGCAGAGGTAGATCCTGGGGCAAGCTGGGATGGTTGTCATCGCCATCTGTTTGGATGAGTTCATCGTCGCGGGCAGCTGTTGCAAAACCGAGGCTTCGCATGTGCCATGCAGGGCCGAAGCTTCCACCGGCCGAAACGCGGTCACAAAACACCACAGCACCTCCAATCAAGTGCTGTTCAACCAATTGGCTCCAATGGGGTTCTTCAAAACTGGCGAACCCCTAGAATAGTTGGTTTGTTACATTTTGTTACTCTAAAACGACTCATGTTGGATGGTACCTCAGGTGCCCCTATGTCAACCAGCACGAAAACCTTGGGGACCTCCATGGCTACGCAGGACGCCTTTCAGCCTCACCCTTGCGCCTGAGCATGACGTCCGCTTGCCGTCAATTGCATTAAGGCCTGGCCACGGGTGGCGCTCACATGACCTGGAGATTGTCCTGGTTGGGGTACAGTACTGGTCATCGAAGACGACATTAACATCTGTTCAACAGTATTTGCCATTAAGTCATTGACCATTAGTATCTTACCCATAGTGATATCAGGTGGGTTGGCCATGCTTCATCCTGGCGTGGCATCATGGCAATGGTCAGCTATGGATGCCCATTATATCTCTTCAAGTGGGGAAGGCTACCGCACGCCTGAGGACGGCTTCCAGCCTGAAGACAGCAAGTCCCAAGTTGCCCCTTGGAGTTTTTTCGATGGGTTTAAAGTTATAAAGTGGAAACCCATCAGTCGTGGATATGATACCCAGCTGATTTGGATAGCAAAGTTGGGTTTTTTCCATAGTTTTCCAATGGAAACCCCACCAAGTCCGAGAGAAGCCCAGTTTCGTGGATTTTCGGTGGGTTTCCAGCTGATGGCTGCACTCTCTCACAGTGACCTAATTAATCACACGGTCGGTTTACAGGGAGTCACTGACCGATCATGGCTATAAACTGCGTCGTCCATCAATGATAAGCTCCTATAGTTGGGGGATTCCCCTAATAATAATGATCATTTGGGGATGATTCAGGGGTACCAGCATGGATGAACAAAACCAAATTGTACCAAGTCTGGAGCTCCAACAAGATTCAAACATGACTTGGGTACCATTCATTGTTCACCATTCACATCCATCAATATCCCGTACGTTTGGGATGATGTCCCGGCCCTGAGTAACCGTTGACAGTCCCAAAAGCAGCCCCTTGCAGATTTCCTCTTGCATCCTCCCGAGATCTTTCGAGCACATCCAAGCTGCTAATTATGCATCAATGTAATTGATTCCAATGGACAAGTCTTGGAGACTGAGGGTGGTGTTTTGCAGCTTGCCTGTTTCTCCAAACTTTCCAAGGCTTTTCCGATTGCGTCCACTGACTCTGTGTAATCCTGCCACCGTTGGGGCTGTCTCACGGCCAACTGCGCAATCTGCGGCGTTGCCTCCTGAATACATATGCCAAAAGAAGGCAAAATATGTGTCGACTGAACCTGAAACCCCCACAAATCAAGTGGGACTCTCTCATCTTTCACACCCCCGCTCAATAAGTATGACTTGTGTTTGGTAATGATAGGGCTTATCACAGAAAATCATGTGGGAGTTGATAGGGCCACATTTCACCCCTTTCGTTCAGCCAAGTTTTTCAGAGAAGTTAAGTATCACCTTGCGCCGGGCAGGGGTTCACGGACATGTGCACAAACAAAAATTGGTTCGCCTGTCATGTCCCCCCTTCTTGGCCGGGCTCTCCGGAGCCCAGTTGCCGATATTATATGAATTTATGATGTCATAGGCCCAGTTATACTTGTCATAGACTAGCTTTAGCATAGCTCTTTAAAGAGCGTTCAGTGTTCCCCCGATGCAACACAACAAGCCTCATATGAACCAGCTACTCTGACCCACTATGACGACCAATCACCATATCGAGCATTGGTACTTGCCACTAACCACCGATGTTGTCATGACCAACCAATGCTAACCCATCAAACAGTTTTTTGACGAATCAATGCTAACCAATCATCCAATACTAAGTTATACTGACCGCAGCTGTGGCGTTTCTCTGCTTGCTCCTTCAGTTCCACTGCGTAATCCTCTGCTTCCTTTTGGCGCACCTGAAGGGACGGGACCTCTGTGGCTTTGAGCGGCTCAACGGCCTCTGAGGCCTTGCGTCAAGGATTATATGACTATATGTTTATGAACTTTTGTGAAGTGCTGATCCTCTAAATGATATCTACAAAGACTTTTCATGATCAAAATCATGACCGCTTTCCTCAAATTGCAGGTTGGCAGCAGGTCCGTCCGGATCCATATTAATTTTTGCACACGGAAAGGGTGCGCACTTGCCGGCCCAATATTGAATATGGCCATTGGGTCTAGGTAGGCACCCCCCTCTGGGTCTCATGGAATTTTGGTGCGCTGGCAGTCTGCATGTCAAAACGCGTTGGGTTCTCGAGGTTGGGAAAAGCAAATGGCAACACGTGCACGTGCAAAAGGGTTTATTGGCACGCGGTTGCAAAGTCAGCATATTGAACGAATGCGGTGGCTGGGATCATTGGATGTAAAAAAAATCCTTTCATTGCTGTGGAAATGTCAACCACGTGCAGTGAACATACACCCCCAAGAAAGGATATCCAGATCGACACATGCCCGGGCAAACACTACACCGGTCGAACGCAAACAGCCAGAAAAGCACTGCCCTGCGTGACAAAAATGAAGGGCATCTCGCTCTGCTACTGGGGTACGCGTGCACACGTGCGGAGCTCCTTCCTGGAGCAACAAGGACAGCACCAAAAGACCAGCGGCATTGTTGGTTCATAATTTCTTGCTAATAGCCACCACTATTTTCTATCACCACCCTCAATAATTTGGAAGGGTAAATACAAGCTCCTGTTGATGGGCACTTTGATTGCACAGAACAAGGGCCTTGTTGGGTCTCTCTGCTAATTGCCTTGATCGTGTGGCTGGCTGCTGGGATTTGCTGATGGAGACATAGGTTAGATCACTTGGCATAGGTAAACAAGTAGGTGGTAGATAGCATAGACATAAACAATCACAAATGCACAGGTCGACCAACAAATGGGGATGGTAGTCCCGGGAATGCTGCTTTCCCCAAGTGCTCAAATGATGAGGGATACAATTCGATGACCCTCCCAAGCACTTCCTGTACGGTCCCGGCTTCCACCTGGACGGCCTCTGCCTTCTCCTTCCCAATCCTTTCAATTTGGGCGCTGTGCTCATCGATATCCTGCTGGGCAGCTGTGCAGTCATGTCTATCGATATTGCCTATATTTGAATTGCACATCAACACCACAAAACAAGCGGTTTCCGTTTATGATCAAAGCCCGTTGTGGTTGACATTATCCAACATGCAGGCACGTGTAGATGTTTTTCCTGTCCGAAAAAGCATTTTCAGATGCCGTTTTAGACGGCCAAATAATATGTCAAGCACCTTGGCAAGCACGTCAGCGTCAGTCTCTGCTTTGGAGATGTCTGCTTTCAAGACCTGGAATTGAGGCAGGCCCAAATAGGCCCAAACTCATACGACAAATCAAGAAAGTCAGCGTTTTATGTCTTGCGCAGTTTGCATCAACCATCATTCATCATCATTGACAGCTGTTTGCTGTCGCAGCTGTGCTGTCATAGTTTTGCTATCCAGCCAACCAAGGTGAAGCAAGCCTATTCTAAGAATCCATGAGCTCCTCACCGTCCTTTGGGGCTGACTTTCCAAAAACCAAGTGACCCAAGAAGACCCTGAAGCCCCTTCTTTGATCATGCCCCATTCAAAAAAAGGGTTTAGCAACCAAAGGAGTGGGTAACCCCCAACCCTTGTTGATCATGATCCCCTACTATTCCTCGTTATCCTCGTTCTGAGTCATAACTACTAATAAAGCAAATTCACTATTCTTGCCACCAATGGTGCAACGGATTTCGACCAGTGTCACCCAGCAATTAAACATCACCCATCATTTACTTCTGTGAGCCAACAAATTTGCCACCAACTCACCATTGTTAGCACATGCCGAGCCATTTGTTTCGCTGGTTGGTGTGCTCCGTCTCGCCTCAATCTTCTCCGTGGCTTCATCCACTGCAGCAGACTTCTCTGCCTTGGTGCTTTGGCACCACTGGGCATACCTCGGTGAAGCAACGGAAGTGGCACAGTTGTGTCTTGGTGCATGTCGTGCCTTGATGCATATCAATGTGGCACACGTAAAGGTGTGTGTGTGTGTGCATTGGTTGCGATGCACGTTCGAATTTAGTGGCAGTACCAACAAATACATGCGAAAATTGTATGCGAATTTGATATGAATGTGTCTGCCCTCTTGGAAAACCGGAAAAAGAACAAACGGAAAAAACAAGTGTCCGCCGCCGCATGTTGGGAAATGCCGAAGTTGGAAAGCAAGAGCGAAACTTCGATGAGTTTCTTTGGAGCATGTTTGAACCTTGGGCAATGGTGGATGAGGCGAAAGATACCGGTTCTAACAATCATAGCATCCGAACCATCCCAAAGAAAGCCATGTTTGGCAATCCGTCAGACATGATGATGCTCCTCAACAACTAGGCAACTCCAGGTTGGGACTTGTATCTTAGCCGATTAAATTGATTCTGGGTGTAATCCGAGAAGGTACAGGGTCCTGACCCACACCTTTTGTTTGCTAATATGGGTCGCTTCCTCCCCTTGGCATCCCTTGGCAACAAGTTGAAGCTCATGTTGAAGCTTCGAAATTTCACCTGCAGAGAGCATGAAGAGCAAAACAAGTGACTCAGACCCCCCAAAAAATAAATCCAATCCTTTCCAATCCTTTCCCGTGATTTCCCATCCCTCCAGCTGCGCCGTAAGTCGCACAAAGGCACAGTTGAACACCTAGAAGCCCCACATCCAAAGGACCACATGGGGCGACTGCGGGCCCAGCTACTTGGCATATTGGACCTTCTCCTCTTGAAGCTCGGCCTCACCTTTCTGAGACATGGCCTTCAGCATGGTCACGACCTGCACCAACTGAGACGATGCTAACTAACCCCATAGGTGGTAGCCCCATAGGTGGCAACCCCAAAGGTGGTGACCCCATAAGGTGAACTAACATGACCTAACCCTAAGCTCACCCTGGCGGATTCAAGATGAGGCAAGCAGTTGCTTGCGCACATGGCACATCCAAGTGCTCAAAATCGTCCATCGATGCCAGGCCTTCTGCACGGGCGATGCCACTTCAGTGACCACTGCGGTGGCCAAGACTGGCAGCAGAATCAAACCTCAGCTGCGGTCGGTGGAACGACCAACATCCTGGAGTTGGAACCAACGAGTCTGCTGTAGAGTCGAGTTCTTCTAGTCTTGCAGGGGGTTAGAGTGTAGTCTAGTTCCTCTAGTTGACTAAAGATTTTTCTCTGCCATCTCCACGTTTAATAGGGGGTTACTTCATGCTATTCCAAGACTGAATGCTAAAATGAGTGCACAAAATGGCAAGAATTCAAAAATTGAAGGGGAACTATGGATCGAATATGTGGGTCCCTCTGTACAGTAAAATGGAAGTGTAATCCATATCCATCCATGTTCTCCCTCAGGTCACGGCTTGAAAGTTTTTCCTTTTGACGTTCCATCCAGATGTTCCAGCATCATTGTGAATGCTTGTATGGATGCATGTGTGTGTGTGTGCATGTGCACATTTGTGTAGTGGATGCTGGTTGATGTCGAGATTGCCACACGGTGAATCACTGATCCCTTCCATGCCGGGACAGCAATGCGAAACTCCAGTCTTGTCCAACGTTCAGGCAAAAATGTACTAGACAACGATTGACTCTCCCAAGAACGTGTCGCCTGTGGCAAAGTATGAAACATGACCCCTATTTGAGATCCACGTTCGGTGTTGCAGCCAGGAGTTTCACCTCACGTTTTAACGTTGAGTCATCCGTTTGCAGCTGAAGGAACTTGCTCAGTCACTGAAACGGTCTGAGATTCGGGCACTTCATTGCGACAACTTCGTTGATGGGACAGTCGACCCGTTGAGCCACAAATCGGCTGCAGTCCCAGGTGTCTAATCAGCAGTTTTTCCCCGGTGGAGTGCAACCACGGAACGTCACGTTTTTTGGAGACTGGCGTGGAATGGCGTGGAATGGCGTGGAATGGCGTGGAATGGCGTGGCTGGAGCTATGCGCGAAAGAACTTGGGAGCCCAAGATTATCCAAGCCATCCTGAGCAGCTTTTGCAGTTGAAGTTTTCCGTAGCTGGGGATCACCAGGCAATCTCCTTTCAAAATGGCATTCGGATTTCTTCGAAAACCGAACCACCCCGTACCTGTCGAATAGAGTGTTATAGAGATTGAGGTGTATCCACTCAGCTTCAGTCCTTTCCCTGTTCGCAACGGGAATCTTCAGATACTCAGATGACGCACAAGTTCCTGCCTCTCGGGAATCCACGATGAGTGATTCAGTCACTTTTACCGCTTATGTACCAGGTGTGCAGGCCGTAGGTATGCAGGATGTCAACTACAGACGGGAGGCATTTCTTTGCATCTGCATATGCGTTCATGGTGTTTCTATTTTTTGCATTCACCACAAACAGTAATACACTGATAAAGATACACATATGTATATAAATATATATATATATATATATATGTGCGAAGAGAATGTGTATATTTATTCATTTGTTTATTTGTCTATTTGTTTATTTATTCATCTAGCTGTACTCGTTAATTTTCTAACACACAGGGACCCGTGTGTACAACTCATATCTCTACATGTGTGCGTCATGGACGACGCAGTGATGCTGGTCGCACCGGTCCCTTGGGCTCACGACTCAGCTCCAAGTGCTCCATCACCTGGAACCAGGGCGCACAGGAGGCGTGGACGTGTTGTACATGACTTTATCCAAGTGGCACCCAATTCAGGTTTACATTACTTGGTTTTACGGGCAGAAGTTCATACAAATCTGGCAGCACTCCTGTTGGTAAGCCAAAGTTGGGTCGCTGCAGATCTTTGCATCTTTTTCCGCAGGTGACCCAAAACAGTGGTGAACATGGTGAACATGGTGAACCATCATGGCTAGCAGCGCGCCGAACCTCCACTTCCGACCTGTCGGGGGGTGAGATCACAAGCTCGGCACGCACCGTGTCCCAAGCTCGGCCCAGGTCCATCCAGGTCTGGGATGGAAGCTGCAACGATCTGCGGGTGTCTACCCCCACCCCTTCCAAAAAGCTACCGTTCTGAAAAGAAGGTGGGTTAAAAATGCTTAATGATTAGGCTTTCTACCCTCATCCGCCTCATCCTCAAGTTTGTTTTTCTTTGGTGTTGGCCATCTACGAACACAAGCATGTTTCCACATATTCTAGGTTGATTTCTGCATACTCTGATGCCACTTCTTGGTACTGGGTGGTGATGCAACATGCAACACGTAGGGAAGCAGCACTTGGATGGTCACTGTGCAACAAACGGAGAAAAAAAACTTTTGAGCTCATGGGTATTTGGAGAACCGATGAAATCAAGTGCAGGTGTTCATTTGGCGGCACTGATGGCACCTGCCGCCTTCGAGCGGGTCCAGAAGTCCTAGCAGGCTGCAAAAACTTGACCCCCAACGGTCCTGTGCGCAGTTGAATCCCTTGCAGTTGAATCCCTTGATCTCAAACTGGAGCAACATGGAAAGGAGCAAAGCTTTTGGACCAAGGGCGTGTGAACCTGTTGAACGTGCAGTTGTGAAACAGATGCGCCAGTATGCGCCAGTCACTTCTCACTAAGGAGCCACCTCATCTACGCCTCTCAGCCGGCCTCAGCCTCTACAAGATATCACGAAGCTGGCCGCATCCCAACTCTTGCCCTCGCACCCATGCCTCCTTGAAGTCTGCGAAGAAGGCCGCTTGGTCGCCTGCATACTTCTCCACATGCTGTTTGAACTTCGGATCTTCGATGAGTGCAATGTCAGAGGGCAACATCATGGCGTTCCCGTTTCGGTATTGCTTCTTGCCAGACTTCCCTGTCTCAGTTGTCCACTTCTTGCTGAGTAAGTCCTTGAAGTAGGAATTGTCAAACTTCACCTTGTCATCGATCCATACACCCTCGAAGACCGACTGGTCGGGATAGCATCCCCAGACAACGTGGGCACCAGACAGTGCGACAATGTCTCTGTCGGTGAATCCCTTGGGGCCGAAAACGTCTCGAAGATGCGCCGCACCTTTGTCACCATCAGGAAGTCTGCCCGCTGCACACTTGGCGCACTCCTCAGCTGAAAGGGAGTCAAAACGGCCAAAGTGGGTGACTATGTCAGGACCACCCATGGCCTTGATTGCAACATTTGCGGCCAATGCCCACAAATCAGCATGCGAAATGAGCCCTGGGACATACTTCTCGGAAATTGATGCGAGCAAAGGAATGGCCACTTGAGGCAAGCCAGCATTTTCAGCCATGCCATTCTCACACCCACCTGACAAACGCATCGCTGCATTGGGGCAGCCATTCTCACCATTGAAGACGGAGGCATCGTTCCAAGACAAGCGGATCAGGATGGGTCCACAGCCTTTGAGAGAGACCAGCTTTTCGAGGTCCGACACCAAGTGACCAAAGGTCAGTGACTTGCAAAGCGTGAGCTCCAAAGTTGCATCGTTCTTGCACTTCTCCAGCATCAAAGCCACATTCCCTCGGACACCATTCACCTCCACCAGGCTATCACCAATGTTCATCTTCTTGTTGGGATTTTTTTCGTTCCACTCCTCAGCTGTACCTCCAGAGATCCCTAGAACTGGCAACACACTGCGCTCGACCATGTAGTCCACATCTAAGCCCAGCTTTTTGCCTGCCTGCTTCACAAGAGTGACCTTGTACATGCGCTCGTCGGCTTTACCACCAGAAAGTGCTGGCAGATCCATCTTGGTTGGAGGCCATGACTCCATCATGGGCATGTCTCCTGCTGCATCTGGGCTTGTGTCTGCTGACTTGCAGCACTGGACACCCATGGCTCGGCTTCGACGCGCTAGCGTTCCTGCGAGGTCGCAACTAGTTTCGTAGAGCAACCTGGAGCCAGTCGCCACGTGGCGAGGAGCAGCCAAGTTGAAGCATGCTACAGTAGTGAGCATCACAACATATCACAATCCAAACTTTCAGGAGGAATGTTCGATGTTCAACTCTGATGCTTCCATATGCTTCCTATTCTTTCCTTTCATCTCCTCCACCCATGTGCAATTCAGAAATGAAACTGGCGGAAAGTCCTGCACGTGACTAGTACGCTGAGATGCCTGGCAGCGGTGCGAGTCACATAGCTGGAACCAGGGACTTGCAGCTGGTGCCGTCAGATATGGACGGCTGACTAAGTGGAACAATCAGAAGAATGACCGAGTGGCACCATTTTCTCCAAGAACTCAGGGGTCAACTGGCCAACTTGCTGCAAATGCATCCAAGGTCGTACAGTACTTACACAAACTGCACAGCTTGGGAGAGTTGGGGTTGGACAGCTGGCACTTGTGACGTGAGCGCTGCCTGGACTAGTCTTGTCAGGCCTTTTTGCTTCTGCCCAGGCAATCAATGGAAATTGCCAGTCATGAACTCCAAACTCCAACATCACGGTCAAAATCGGCCCTTTTCGTAGCATAGGACATCCACAGTCAATGAACAGCCGACCTGTGTAATGCTTTGTGTCTCCCACCGCACCTGCCTTGCACTTGCGGTCAGAAACCTGCCACACCGTTTCGGCCGCTCCTGCGTCCTACCTTGTGTCTCGCTTGTCAGTGTACATGCCATGCATCATCCATCTACATGAATAAAAACGTGTGAACACGACCGTGTACGGTTCCTGCTAAGTATGGTAAACCATAATCAGCACTGCAACAAACAGTGTCGTGTAAAGCTGCTACGAAGCAAGGATGAAGTTGAAAAGCAGGGTCATCAGCAGCATGGGCAAAGATCATCTTCGCTTATCTTCATTTGCATCCAAAGTTGGCTCATGATCCTTACCAACTGCCCCGCCTTGCGGTGCAGCCACAACCAAGGCAGGGCGTAGCACACCATGGCACGGAGCAGGCTGGCCGCTTGAGCCGCAAGCACATGGATTTACCATCGTTCTTAGGGAGTTTCTTACCAGCTTGTTCACGTGTTATCTCCCATCACTTGTAGATAGTTATGATCCGTTGATGATACTTATGGTTGTGTATATGGACTTCAATGGATCTCAGCAACTGATCCAACTGATCAGTCAAATCATATCAAATCAATACGAGGAGAAAGGCGGTGCTTCATTTGGACAGCTCCTCTGGGGGTGTCGCTCCTTCTCGGCTGCTCTTTTTGCATCAAGCGATTCCATTCGAGCACATCCTCCGGTCGATCCGAATATGATCAGTTACGCGCCTCTCTTCGCATTGGAGCACACTCTTGGGACTGAAAAGGCTGGTGCGACATCCCAGTGACGGCCCCAGCGTTCAAACGAAAGTTCCAATGATTCTGTTGACATGGCCGGTCAGTTGATGACGGGCTGTGTCGCCGCGAAGTCTTTGGAAGCATCGATGGGGTTGTACCAAATGGTCACAGAAAGGAGCCAGTACCTGGCTCAAACGTCTATCATCTCCCCATCATTGGTAATGGTAGATCCAGCAGTTCATAAACCACCCTCAGTCGAACCAACTCAATAGATGGTAGCGTGAGCATGCATGAACAAGTTTCTACACGCTTTTGTTACAAATCTATGGACTTGGTCTCTCCTTACAAACAGGTGGTGCACTCATGGCGGCTCCGCCTTAGGTTTACCCAGCAGCTGCCGGTTGATGCGCAGCTGGCGCACCCGCCCACGAACAAGACGAGCAGCACCAAAGGGCAAGCCACATCAGGTTCTTGGTCGAGCTCGTGGTGACTGATCCCCTTTCCCTGGTACACACCTCCAGCGGTGTTTTGTAGTAAGGAGGGTTAGTATTAGGGAGAAGGGGGCCCAGGAACTGCAACGGCCACCTACGTGTAACTACACTACCACATGGCAAAGCGAAGGGTAATGGCTACCGCCACGTAGATTCCAGCGGTGCCATACTGGATAGGTTGCAAATGTCAAAAACATTGGGCCAAAAATCATGCCCCAACTCGATTCTTAATAGGGGGGTCAATCAATGAATGAGTGAATAAATGAATGAATGAATGAATGAACGAACGAGCGAACGAACGAAGGAAGGAAGGAACGAAGGAAGGAAGGAAGGAAGGAAGGAACGAACAAACGAAGGAAGGAAGGAAGGAAGGAATGAACCAACCAACCAACCAACCAACCAACCAACCAACCAACGAAGAAAGGAAGGAAGGAACGAAGGAAGGAACGAACGAAGGAAGCAAGGAAGGAAGGCATGGATGGATGGATGGATGGATGGATGGATGGATGGATGGATGGATGGATGGATGGATGGATGGACGGATGGATGGATGGCTGGGTGGATGGATGGATGGATGCATGCATGCATGCATGAATTAATGGATGAATGAATGCGAAAAAAATGCTAACACACATGAGTGAGTAAATGCAACTGAAAGCAAATCTGTTAAATACATTTCAAATACAAATGCTAATGACTGCGAGCAAATGTGACAATGCGAGCGAATGTGAATGAATGCAAAAAAATTCAAACAAATTTGCGCGAATGAATCTGAATGTATATATGTGAATGAGCCTGACTGTGCGTGAATAAATGCGAATGAACGCGAATGAATGACCAGAACACCCGACGACCAAGTGCATAAACAAACATATCAACAGGTAAATGAACACAAACGAACAGCTGAATCAATGATGATGATGATGATGATGATGATGATGATGATGGTGATGACGATGACGATGATGATGATGATGATGATGATGATGATGATCATGATGACGATGACGACGACGACGATGACGATGACGATGACGATGACGATGACGATGATGATGATGATGATGATGATCATGATGATGATGATTATGATGACGATGACGACGACGACGATGACGATGACGATGACGATGACGATGACAATGATGATGATGATGATGATGATGATGATGATGATGATGATGATCATGATCATGATGATGATGATTATGATGATGATGATGATGATGATGATGATGATGATGACGATGACGATGACGATGACGATGACGATGACGA
>VSDK01003153.1:320942-335536 GCA_009767595.1 Symbiodinium kawagutii | reverse complement strand
GTTGATTTGAAATGTCATGGTGGGGATCACTCGAAGTAAAGTAATTCTCTGTCTTATTTTCTCTTGTGTCTTTCCACAATATTAATAATCCTTCTGATCGTCCTCACCCGTCCCGCTTCACCTTCTCTCTGAGTGCTGGTGTGGTGCGCGGTTTGGTGGCGTGCTTTGCGGAACGCTTTGCTGCAAATCCCTGGAACACGAAAACACCAAAAACACAACCAACCACACGACAAACGTCACAAACTGCACCTCCAAGACAGCGCGAGAACATACCAGAACAGCGTTGCCACCACTCTGAAGCACCATTGAAGACCACCAAAAACGACAGCACCAAACGCCACCACTAAAACACCACTGCCAGAACAGCATAGAACACCACCTCCGCCAAAATACCACCAGAACACACCAGTACAACACCACTAAACCACCACCACCAGAACTAGAACGCCGTCACAGAATGCCACCAATACACGATTTCAACACACCACCACCACCAGCACCACCAGCACCACCAGCACCACCAGCACCACCAGCACCACCAGCACCAACAGCACCACCAGCACCACCAGCACCACGACAAGCAGCCACCAGAAAACCACCACCTAAAACTGCCCCATTGCAAGACAACACCAAAATACAACCAGCAAAGCACCAACGAATACGGGTGCGCCCTCACATTAACTGCACACGTGCACAGACACAGACACACACACAGTATATGAATGTGTGTATGTATGCATATATATGTATATATATATATATACATATGTCTACATACGCACGCCGTCCTACATCCTTTTACCTTTCTTTCCTAATCATTACCTGCCGTGCAGCAGCTTTCAACCTTCTTCATTTCACTTTTGCAAGGAACACTTCTGTTCTATCAACCTCATTAGTTTCAAGGAAAAACAACTTGTAGTGGCATTTGCCAGGAGGAGAATCCTAGTCTCCACAAGATGCTCAACTGCAAACAGCGTTTGGCCGGCGGAGCTGATCCTTCTGCAATTTCAGACCTTGCAGAGATCAGAGCACTTCTTTCTTTATAGAGCTTTATGGAGCAGAGTAGACCATGCAGAGGTCCTCAAGAAAACACGTCATATTTTGGTTCTCTTTTTTTTTTCTGAATTTTCTTGGTACACAACGGGGCTGGTCTTGTCCAGTAGCTGTGTATCCAACTTTGGGGATGGAAGACTCAGGCTGCTGCGATCTGAAAAGGATGCACCAGACAGGACTGGTCACCTTGATCTCAACGCTTCGAATTTGTGTCCATGACAATTCCTCTGGACATCTCTGGACAACACAAAGCAAGCCAGTCAAAGCAAAACCGTTGGTCAGGAGTCCTCCTGAGAAGGCTGACCTGGGAATTTCTATAGAGAATTTTCAATGAAAACAAGAGGTAGACTGACCATTTCTGAGGTGTCCGCCTTGCGAAAATATGTTCCTCCAGTTCAGCAAGGATATCCATGGAGAATGCAGCCCCATAGGATGTCAGAAAGACAATGCCTGAGTTTATACATCGCTGACACTGACAGTCCAGTCGTGAAAGAAGCTCTTGAGGCATCAAACCATTCGACTCCATCCATAGATACTCGAAGCATCTCGTAGCACAAAATCTGTCAGGCTCGGCGGCGTGACCGTGCTGAAGCTCAGCTGTCTACAAGAGAGGAGACACGTTCTCCAGAAAATTTTGGAACTGGGAGCAATGCAGAAGCATTAAGGTCCAATGTTTTTCGAACTTTATTTGCTGAGAAGAGTCTTTCCTCCCAGCAATATTCTCCTTCTCTCATGCCCATGCCGTGCTCACATGTGATCCAGATTGAGTTTTGGATCGAACCTGAGGTGCTGCGATTCTTGAAGTAGGAGTGGGAAGCAGTGGAGAGCTTGAGATTGAAGGCGCCGATGATGGCTCAATCACTTGGCAACGGGTGTTTGGCCTGCACATTCCTTCACGACTCCTTCTTCAACACCTTTGCTTCCTATTTTCTTTTTCTCTTCGCTTCCATGCCATTCCATATATTTCGCATTTTTCTTATATTCTTCTTATATCTTCTTTTTTATCTTCTGATATTGTCTTCTTCACCTCTCTCTCTCTCTCTCTCTTTCTGTCAAGCAACACTAGGAGGCTAGGTTCATATAGATATAGATATAGATATACGCGTGTAATGTGTGTACGTATAGATAAAGATGCATGTATAAGTATATATGTATATATATATATACATGTACATGGATACGTTTACAGACACACGGACCCACACATATAGTTATGTCTATTCACACCCGTATATATCGTTACATGTGCGTACATCTACATACACGCAATATTTGCATATTTTTTTGTTCTTTTGGGGCTTCAGTGTCTCCAGTGGATTCTTTTGTTTCTCTAATCTCCTTAGCTTTGTTGGTGTAATTGGCTTGGTTGGCTGGAGCTCTGTGGGTTCTCGGCTTCAATAACACTAACAACTGCAACGCAAAGCAGACAGCGAAAACCACGATAACGGCAGCAAGACCACCACCGCCACCAGCCACAAAGTACAGTAATTAAGAAGTTCAATGCACGAAAGCAGTTCAGTCAAAAACACGTTGAGGTGAAAAACATACGAGCAAAGAAGGAAACTGGCACAACTGTCTTAAGGAACAAGAAACGGCGTAACAGCAACGCCGGAGACAACAACAGCCACAAACAACAACTAAGATCAAATAGCAACCAGACAAGAAACAAACAAGAAAAAACACAAGCAGCAACAACAATAGCAACTCCGCCACCAACAACACGAACATCCACCACCACCGCCGCCGCCGCCGCCTCCGCTGCAATAACCACAACCACAACCACAACCACAACCAGCACAATCATCGAAAAATCATGGCCACTGCGCTGTAGAATGCTGCAAATACCATGCAAAGGATACAGTCTTTCTCAACGTGCTGCAAATTGCATGGAAGCAGCCATCCCCACCAACAAGACCATCGATTTGTCAGATACGGAGCTGGATGGCACCATCGTGAGCGGTGGCCTGAATGGTGACTGGGCAGAATTGTTTTCATGAGTAAGTTGGAAAGCCAAGGTATTTTACACCGATTTCAGAAGCCCTGTTTGTCTATTTTAGAGTGCGATTTTGGGTCAAAAAGTCTTCTGTCACTGTAGACATTCGTATGCCGCGTCATGAGATATCAAACCCCAGGATTCAACGCTAAGGCTGTGCCTGGAGTGACTGGTCTTCATGGAGCCAGTGTTCTTCAAGCTGTGGCGAAGGAAGCATCACGCGCCCGGAGCCAAAGTGTGTGGCTTCGGTTTTACTTCACAAAATCTAGAAACAAACTATGGAATATAGTAGTCTAGTAGTATAGTCATGACTATAAATTTCAGACTGTGTGAGTGCACTGCGTGTAGTGTGCATGGCATCTGAAAATTGCTTTTGATTTCCCAAGCGCATCTGAGGTTCCCGAACTGTCCAAAGCAAGGATGGAGGTGATACCATCTTTGCAGATCTGTCAGCTTGTCCCTTTGCCTTAGAGTCCGTCGAGCAGAGAAAGGAATGACCAAAAGGGAACTGTGAATTTCATATTTCTTGTTGCAAAAAGCAAAACGCAAGGACCCCAATTACATCAGCATACCACTGACTATGATTGTCTCAGCAATGCTGCAAAGCATGCAGTCGATGTGCTATGCGGGAACAAGCTGTCCAAAGGGTCTGGAAAGCGCACAGTGCATGGCAGTACATGGTGATAATAATTCTTGGGTACTCATGTTGCTCAATTGGTTGACATGTCTCCACTTGTCTCCACTTTGGCCCTCCATTTGTGGCTTCTGAGGATGAGCCCATCCAGCTCCTGGTTGAAGGTCCAAGAGGCACCACTTTCATCAGCTGTGGCAGCGGATGTCTGGAAACATTTGGAAACATCTGGAAACATATGGACATGAATGAAGAGTTCAGTTCGGAGTTGTGGAAACATCGATTTGTTGACTTCCTGAACTTCCTGTACTGAGAAACACAATGAAATGAATGCATTCAGTGTGGATTTGATACTGAATTCACAGTGGATTGTTCCACAAGGAAACAGGATGACAAATGAGGCTTGTCTTCACAAAAATCTTGTCAGGATGACATGGCCCTTGAGAGCATTGCCATCGGTTGCTTGGCAGTTGCATTCCGAGTTGGTCCACCGAACAAACACCTTTTACATCCTTCTACAAGCTGCCGGGACACGCACTGACTTAAAAGACTTCCCAACCTGAATCAAAACATCAATCACTGGTATAGTGCCCATGCCTACACTCCCCAATGCATATCAATGTATCCTTTTTCTTGCGACGACCTTGACCGATCAAATTCTGGCTCACTGATGAGTGTTTCATAGATTCCATTCCCAAGAGCCGTCGAGGTGGAAGCATGATCTATGCCATTTCTGCAGCTCCATGGCTAAGATTACGGCACTTCAAAGAGATGGAACGTCGATCCAGCTCAGTAAGACCTAATCATGTGACAGACTGTACCGCACTCCCTCCAACAAGCTTCTTGGCAATTTGCAATCAAAGTCGATATTTTTCAATGAAATGACGGATCCTTGTGATGCCATTCAATTGCTGCAATACCAGTGGTAGACCTTCCAGGTCATTAGCTCCACTTCGACTCAATCAGGAATGCTTTCAATCGAACGTTGTTGTGTCTTGTTCAATGCTGATCAAAGCACACGCACAATTCATCAAAAGCCTAGTTCATCCAAATTCATTGTTCTCAGCTTTTGGCACTGGTGTTGTCCAGGCATACTGTTACTTCTGGGGGGTTGAGACATAAAAAGGAATCAACCGCAGGTCACATTGTCAGATTGCATCCTTATGGCGAGGATCGCAAGCTCTACAAACAGTCCCTTTCCAGCCTCACGACATCAAGCTGGTTGGCTATTTCCACTGAGCCAAAGCTGAAGTGGACCGGTGCTGCAGGGCAATAGCCCTCTCAGAAATAGGAAGGTGCTCTCAAGAAAAGATTTGTGCATTTGCATGCTTTGCAGCCCAACCCCCAGAAAATGATCTGTCGATATCTCTCAAACAGCCGACTGTGGGCTTTCCAACTGAAGATTGGCAAATGAAGAGCCGGGATTCTACAGGTTTTGTGCAAAAACGAGACTCTTTTGGTAGCCTCAGCAAGAAACAAACTCTGGTACTATCGACCTGCACCAGAAATCAACCGCAAGAAATCACATTTGTGTTGACCTGAACAAGAGATATCGTTTACTGCAGCTTCCTTTCCGTGAGAACTAAAAGACAGGACAAAGTAGACAGGACTAAAAGACAACGTGCTTCCTTTTGTTGCCAAGTAGACGGAATGTCCATCTGAGGATCGTAGCTGGAGCCAAATCCTCCCATACCGATCGGAGCTCAGTGGATCAAAGGATGGGGCTGTTAGGAGAGTAGGATTTGTAGAGACTCATGGGCTACTCATAGGGAGCCAGAAATCAGCGCATGACAAGCGCTATGCATTGTGAACAGAGTCGGGCCAATGCCGATCAAGTTGCTAGTGTGCCCAACTGCACCGACAACTGCTACCGATGGTATTGAGGGTTCTACAATTTTCTACCACTTACATCTAATTACTACACTACAATTATATACATTTATATACTATTATTCTAATGATTGCTCTCATCTACAATGCAATTGCAATTTCCACTTTGCTTTGGGGCAAAGGCATCCTGTGAGTTGAACACACAAACGTCTCTCCACAGGCGATTTGCTTTATGGCGTCTTGGATGCATCTCGCAGTTTCTAGCAGGACGTCTAGACTCAAAGAGAGAAGGTTTGCACTGCACATCTTTGCCCGGGGGGCTGCTGACTGTTCCAGGTCAAGTGTCACAAATAAGTGAAACATACAAATCAATTCAAAAACAAGAACAAATTGAACATAATGCTGCCAGAGTCTTCAATGTGATCAACTCAATATTGTATTGAGACATATTGAGACCTATAGGCGTCTCTGCAGTTCCACCTTTGCCACCCAATGCCATCAATTCACCAGGCATTTCCGAGAAGATCATTCTGAAAGCGTTGCCTGGCAGTGAATGACGGTATGGACTTGACAGCCCCTTTTAATGACAAAGCCTTTGTGGGATACTTGGATAACAATTCTTCCTGTTCAAACTTCACTGGATCCAAACATGTCTATGTTTCACGATGACCTGATTTGAAGCCGTTCTAGCGATTCTCAAGGATCCAAGGTGGTCATCACTAGTCATTGCACATCCTGGACCAATCTCAACTTGCACGTTCACACTTTTCATTCGGGAAGAGAAAATCCACGGTCTTGACATTGCAAGACATCCTACACATTTTGGGACAACTTCGGTATGTCTTGTATCATATTGTATCA
This sequence comes from Symbiodinium kawagutii, assembly GCA_009767595.1. Classification (NCBI taxonomy): domain Eukaryota; class Dinophyceae; order Suessiales; family Symbiodiniaceae; genus Symbiodinium; species Symbiodinium kawagutii. Next base: position 329,168 of record VSDK01003153.1, on the reverse strand, counting down.
ATTTCTCATCATCTACAGGCAACGATCTAGCAAGCACTAGCGGGGTACGTGAACTGACAAAACGCCCTGGCGATTTACGTGAAGTGACACGCCCTAGCACCTTCGTTGGCGGATTGCCACGTAGTGCTCCCAGGACAGGAGGCAACGTGACCGAAGAGTGGTCTCCCGCAGCTTGGGGAGAGCAGTGGAAGCAGCTGGCCATTGACGGCAGCTCCTTGGACGACCCATGGAATCGAAAGAGTCAGGAAAAAAACGAAAATGAAACATTTTCTTTTTCAGGTGCATAAGTGAAGTAAACAACTTGAAGTTAAATCAAATGAATATTCAAACAATTCCAAACAAGAATTTGAGTTTGCCTACTCTCTACGAGTTCAGAAGGATTATATTCACTGCTCGTGGGCTCATAAATTACGCCTATTAGGACAATGTCGAGGCCAATCCTTGCAAGTGGATGCAAGTGCAACATTTGTTTCGTGTCAGTATTATTCTTTATTCTCCATGCCAAGCAATGAGTTCAGACTTTGTTTCGTATCATCACTGAAACATGTTACTGTGACAAATGAGTCGCAAGGACAATGATATACACTTACTTCTTTATCTGTGCAAATGCAACATGTTCTGTGTGTGCGTGCGCACATCTTTGTGTGCGCGTTTGTCTACTCCTTGTGCACAAGTAGGACAAGAGAGTGCTAGGAAGAGATGAAGCTGAGTTTGCGATTGCTGAGTGTTGAGCCAAAAACGTAGCTTCTGTGCCGAGGTGAACAAACAGCCTATGCCCTTAGAAACTCGGCAGAGAGGTGTACGAACCAAGTTTGCGCCAAACATCCAAATCATTACGTAGGTATTATAGAGTCTACAGAGACCAGAGATCGGAATCACGATCGATCTGATCAATTTGATCCTGCTTTGACGCACTTTCAACAACATCGACAGCATATCGACAGCAAAGACCTCTACGCCGCTGAGGCACTGATGGAAAACTCTACCAACAAGCCTTCGTCGGCATGTCAGCAGAATCTTCATGGCAGATAGCCTCCGAACGTGCTTTCCTGCAGGCCAGTCTCTGAGTATATCGAATCAAGACGTTGGAATTCGCCAGTGGCTTCTGAACAATTGGAATTTGCAGGGAACAAAGAATGCTCACGAAAAAAAACAAAAAATAGGCATGAAACACGTGAAGATAGTGAAACCGAACATCACAACATGTCCAAGATCTATTTTGGAAAAGGTTGTGATGCATTGCTGCCAGTTCAGTGATCCCAAATCATCAGATGCCCCAAGTTTGACACTTGGCGACGGCCGAAACGCCTCCATTCTGAGGTTGCTGTGTTTGGCGGCAAAATCTATGGATACTTGGTACTGAGGTGTAGTGAGATGTACTGAGTACCCAGGTACCCCCTTTTTTGATCCTATCTATTCAATCTAATGTCAATCTAGTCTAGCTAAAAGACTTTCTTCTCCTTTGCTTTGACAAGTCTGGTCCGGGGATCCCTCATCTATGACATAAATCGCAAGTTTTGGGTCAGAAAAAACAACAATTTTGAGACTTCATGGGTCTAATTCTCTGACTCACGCTTTCCTGCTGGCTTAAGCAGCTCTGCTCATTCTGCTCAGCTCAAAAATCGAAAAACTGAGACAGACTGGTACAAGAAGAATGCTCTTAGTACTGAAGACATATCAGTTTCAATCAGGTTGATGTATTGTTTTCGTTGAGCAGAAGAAGTTCTGTTATCCAGAGAGCTAAACTTTCTTCCTTCAGGAGTTGGCACGGACAACTACATCTACACTTCGAGTGGTTCCACTTCCTCTAGTCTCTTGGAGAAGTTGGAGAAATAAGTTCCTCAAGTATTTCCTTCAGCTTTTTTAAAGTCTTCCAAGCTCCTCTAGGAACTTCCTTAAGAGAGCTGCACCTGGGAGAAGTGCAGGGCAGGGCCAAGTCAACTGAGCCCATAAGGTCCATGGTCTCAAGCAGCTTCTGGTTCAACATGGACTTCAGTCCCTTGGTTCCAATGAAGCTTCCCAATCTGACTTGCCAATGGGACTTCCCAATGCCTTCCCAACCGTAGAATCTTCGAATATCTTGGGCCAACCGGGATTAAAGAGTGGACCGGTGTAGCCCTCACCAAGATTGCACGCACACATGCGCAGATCTGCATGGCCTCGAATTTCACAGCCTTGGAGCCAGGAAACGAAAAACTTAGGTGTTCCGACTTGCTATCTGCAATGATGGTAGTTGTCATTTGTATTCATTGGTCACTTTTGTACCTACAAAAATGTTTGGTGCTCGTCCAAAGACCCCGAATGACCTGGATGTGTGGATACTTCGCATGCTTGCGGATGCTTGTGGATGCTAATGCTTGTGGATGCTTGTGGATGCTTGTGGATACTTTCCATTGGTTTGCACCGTAGGTGTTGGTGAGCGGTGGGATGCTCTATGCACTGTCCACGGACGATAAACTCAGCCGACGGCCGGCGGATGGGTCTATCGATCACGCCTGGACAACCTCATCCGACCAAGGAGCCGGAGCCATGGCGAGCCATGCGATGCCTCAGAGTTCTCCAAGAGGAAACTCTGAGGAAACGAATTTTCCAAAAATGAGGAAACTAATTTCGGAAATTGTTTGGAAATTGTTTGAAGCCCAAGAAACTACTTCTTAAGATGCTTCGACCATCCTCGACATCTTCGATTTCGCAGGGGAGAGACCCAAAAGCCCAGAGATTTGTTGTAGTGTAGAGATGTTGAGAGTTCAGATACTAGACACGTGACATTGACTATACATTTAGAATTTCATTCAGATGTTTACTGTATTTTTGAATTCTACTTCAATCAATAGTTTATACAATTCAATACATCCATTATTGCTATTAATATTTCTATTTGACTATTTGTAAGTTTCTATTGGTATTCAGATGTATTCAGTCTATTCTTAATAATCGTAGCAATTTATTGGTTCTCTTCACACCTGACTGCCTCCTCCAGGATTCACCAGCCTGGCTGTTCAACGGGCCGCCTACACGCTGTACTCCCTGGAGATCCCTGCAAGCTCGGCAGGTGTCGACGGGTGACGTTCAGACATGTTCAGACCGTTGTTTTGAGTGACTTTAAGACGTTTTACACCGTGTAACACCGTCTTGCCTTGTTTTTTCCTTGTTTTTCTTATGAGCTGGGTTCCACCTGGTACCATCAAACAGGCTTCGAATCCATTGGAATCCTCCCGCTTCACACGACGACAATACTCAATTGGATAGCTGCTGAAACATCATTTTGCCTAGTGGGTTTCTACAAAACAAGCCTAGCACAACTTTGTGGACTATCCCAGATGGAAGGCGGATTGGGAGGAACGGATCACACAACTGCAAGGTATTTTATGGGATTGATTCATTTCAGTCATCAGAAGGATGTCAGCCAGTCGCCAAGTATACTTAAAGGCTTGAACATATGAACCCTGTATATGTCCGACATGAACTGAAATTGCACCCGAGAGATAAAATTCTCTGAATTTGTGAGATCAAAATCAGTGAGGAAAATCTCGAGACATTTCAAACCAGGAAAGCTCTCGGTGCCCAGGGTTGGAATGCCTCGATCACTTAGGACCTAGGAAGGTTACCGAAGCTTAGCAAATGGATCATGCTGCAGCTGAAAGTGAGGACAGCTGTGGATGCCGTGCTCCGTTTCTGATCTGCCAGGATGGTGCGTTGAGGAGATGCGGTTCTTCGACCCCACAGGTGCATGCCTGTGCCTGCGAGATGCTCAAGTTGGATCTTTGAACATGAAAATCACATTTTTTCTTTGGTGAACCACAATAGATCGAATGACCAGTGTGATGTTCACTTCTTGATGACAAGACTTTTTGTAACTCTTGAGAGAATCAGTGAGTTTAATGAGTGAGTAATGACTTCAGTGATGATGCTGTAACTTTTTGTCAATGAGGGTGTGAGAATCGTTGCCAGGAGGCCTCCTCACTCCAGTTCGTGGCACTGGAGCGCGCAGCTTCAGGCCCCCTTTGGCGTAGAGATGGTGCTCGGAGGATCTTGCGAAGACTCCTACCCCCATGGAGAATTTTGAGAGGAATGGGATGGAATGGGAATAAGATGAAATAAGATGAAATAAGAACTATTCAAATAAACTCAAATCACATTCTGCAAATTGGCTCGAGCTTGTCCTTGAGGAATAGGCTCCAAAGCCAAAGGAGGACACTGGATGCATCCACTCCTCATCGTTGCCAGGACACTCAAAGGACAACTGCGATTGCCTGCTTCTCCACAAATTTTGCCTCAAAGGTGTTTTGCCAGTGGTCAAGGCTTAGTTTCAATTCATAGCCTTGCCGTGTACATACATGAGCAGATAAACGGCACCTTTGAGGATATTTTCCATCAGCTTTCTCAGCGGGTTGATTATTTGGAGTATCCAAATAGTGGATCTTCTACGCAGGTGACTTTGGAGGATGCCCGTATCATTGTGGAGGATATTGGTGCACATGCTGACTCTTTAGAGGAATTCCTGGAAGAGGACAAACATCTTGACAAATCCGTGGGTTTCCACCTGAAGCCTGAGAGCTTGACAAACGCTTTGGATGGCCGGGTCGAACCATCATTCACAAGCGTACCTACAGAAGATTTGCTATCTCGATCGCGACACCAAGCAGAGGGCATTTGGTACAAAGCCCACGCCAAAGGCTTTTTGGTCTACTCCTGCACAAGCATGTACCGATTGACCGGTCACTACATGAGCCGAAACCCAACCGATAGACAATTCAACATGTGGTACCACAAGCACAAGAGCGAAGGTTGGGTGGGATGTGGTGGTCAATGTGGCGGCAAATATCCACCAGCCTGGTACAACGTCACAATCGAAGATCCTCCCTTTACCACCAAACAGCTGTCAAGATGTCTTGGTTGCATTGGGTACTGTCGCACTGCCCGCAAGCATCAAGTCAGTGGATAATGCAACTCCCGATCTCATGACCCTGTCTTTGCTTTGAGAGAAATTTCAAGACTTCCGCCCTCATTGGAGTCCAAAGATGTCCAACGTCTCACCACTCCTTTTTGGAGTGACAGCTGAGCAGCGAAGATGAAACCATCATATTGACTACCCAACAACCCCACTGAAATGGAACGACTGGCATCTTGCAGGAATTCTGTTTTATCATGTGATTTGTGCATGGAAGCACTTGTTAGGCGTCCGCCCCTCTGTGGCAATTCTCGCGGGGCCTTGCAGCAACTTGACAAAACAAATGATTTGCAGGAAAATGAATAAATAAATAAATGTATTTTCATTAGACAGATTGGTTGTGTGTCTTTGCCAGCTCTAAGGACTAGCCAGGCACGTCTCACTGAGTCGTCCGAATTCTGAGGTATCAATTCACTCAGCCGACGGTGGTGGATACGTACTATCTCCAGGGTGGGAAAAGTTCAACTGGCACCACCGAGGTAGATTGGATCCTGCAAGGACCGAAAGACTGCAAACCTGGAGCATCCTCTTAAATCTCTTTAAAAATCCTCTTTTTTCATCTCCAGATGTGTCTCTTTAGAACTTTTTCCTCCCCATTTCCACCTTTTTTTTGTGGTCGATCTTGGGATGCTGAGTATGCTGATGCTGAGGATGTCTTCAGAGTCCAATGGAGTGAAGTAGTGAAGGCATGTTTTGTGCAGGAAGCCTTGATGGCTCCACTTGGATCAGCCTGGACCAGCAAACCGACATGCCGGCGAGTGGCGACATGAAGGGCTTCACAGTTTTGACCTTCGGAGTTTGCTGAGCTCAGTAGACTTTGACTTTTCTAACTTTTATACATTTTTTTTAAAGCCATTTTTTGACACACACACACACATTTTTATACTGTATTCATGTATTTTTTCGTGCACACGTACATACGTTCGCAAATTCATGCAGGGTGCCCATTTTTGCTCCCAGCAGCACACTGTTGCCCATCATGTGGAGAATGCCCCCAAATAAGCATTGCTACTTCTTGCTCGATTTAGCAGGTCAATGCACTACCATAGAACAATGACCTACAATGATACATCACACCTCGAATGAAACTTTTGCAAACACTATCAACTTCAGCAGCGTACAACAGTTTACAGGTGGAGTGACGGGTTGAGTGGAGCCATCTGAGGTCTCAGGTGTGTGAACTAGCAGAAGCTGCAGAAAAGCAGAACTGTTCAATGGTGACGCCCTGTCCAGAGGACTGCTTTCCTCAGAGCAGGGATCTACAGTTTAAATCATCTTGAAATCATCTCAGCTCGAGACCCATCTCAGTTTCTGGGTTAAGCTAGCTTGAAATCAGTTGAAATCAGTTGAAATCGTGGGTTCTGCATGGGTTCCCATTTCCTAGTTGCGAAACTGGAAGGACTGCACTTTCTCGGACTGGAGTGATTGGAGTTGTGCCACATGCGCCACCAGCTCGACAAGAAACAGGTGGGGCACCAGTAGGTACAGTGGGTGCAGTGGGTGCAGTGGGTGCTTGTGGTCATTGTGTCATACCCTCTCAGTGTCAGGACCGAAGGTCACTTGAGGAAGTCACATCCAATCGTGACTTCTTTGTCCTTGTTACTTTCAAGTGCGTTTCTTTCAGATATGCTCTATATTATAGAGTATCCTTGACAGTGTTCCAGTTTCATTCCCCAAGACAATATATTCAGCCACTGTTCTAAATTCTAAATCACTGCTGCTTCGTTGGCAGGAGCATCCTGTCAGAAGCAAAACACGGTGGGAGCTGTGATGATCTGCAGCAGACAGGCATCTTGTACTGAATTGGCTGAATTGAGAGGGGGGATACTGAAATCAATCACATTTTTGCCACAAGAATTGATTGGATGCGATTTCAATTTGTGCATACCCATCCTGTGGAGATCTTGGTTGCAATGTGTTTCTCTTTGTTTCAAGCCATGAAGATTAAAAGATGATGAACAGATGAAACATTCGCGCATTTCTATTTCATTCTATTTCCTGATTTGTTCCTGTGGAGGAACTCGATGTGATCCGAGCACCTGCCCAGTGGATTGCGTGTACAACGACTGGTCGGCATGGAGCATTTGCCCTGTCACATGTGGCCACTTGGAGCAACAGCAGATGGCAGCAGATGGCAGCAGATGGCAGCAGATGGCAGTTTCTGAGATCTGGAGGCCTCACCTCTTGCAGACCAAGGTTCAGGCCGCAAGACCCGCAATCGGACCGTCAAGGAGGAGATGAGGCCAGCGAAGCAGCGAGGTCCTTTGAAGTCCAACGGCAGTCCCCGAGTCTCTGGAGATCTCTGGAGCACTTCTTTCATGTCCTCTCCAAGTCCTTTCGCAGCCTTCCATCTTTTTCTCTGAGCTGTCCATCTGACTGCTGTAGTGTCCAGCTGCCTGGCAAATCTCAAGACCCCTTTGGGAGGTTCGGTGGCAAACCATGTGACAAGGCCACCTTTGAGAAGGAGGCTGCTGTGAGTTCTCTGCACGTCATCTCGCATAGCCTGTCCCAAATCGAGGAAGACATTTCTCAAAGACACATCAATGATAATCCAAAAAGACAAACCAATTGTCTTGAAACTTGCTACACATGTCCCCTATGGAGTCCCTTTCCGATGCTCCATTGATTTTGACCTTGAAGGTTTGCAATGGACATCAGTGCCCTGTGGACTGCAGCTGGAATGACTGGGGCGATTACAGCCCATGCAGTGATAGCTGTGGCGGAGGCGATTACTTTCCAGGGCAGCATGGTTTTTGATGATTTTGCGAGAGGGAAGAATGAGCGATGTCGCAATGTTACAGAACAGACACGGACAAAGCAGGATTGAAATGGATTAACAAAATTTTGCAGCCATGAAACCACTTGCGGGACATTGAGGGTATTGTTCTGCAGCAGACAAAGGGGGGTGAGGGCTGGGGAAAACAGCTTAAGTATACTTGAGTTTATTAGAAGAAGACGAAACAGACAAAGGCAGGGTTCCTCCAATACACACACACACAGATGCAGAGTTTGCCTACATCTCATTCAGACAACTTTAATTACTTCTAATAACAATCAATTATGTCTGCAATCATGCTTACGAACCACTAGTTAATCCACTAGATTCATGTTTGAATTAAACACTTCCCAAATCAAGACAAACGGCCAGCGGATGGGCAACGCATTTTGGAGAGGAAGAAAATGGGAGAAATGCAACACTTTGTCTTTACTTTAGTGACCTTGGCAGGTAAAAAGACGCGACGTCGATCCTCCAGTCCTGCAAAGTGGGGCGGCAT
>VSDK01003153.1:302765-320929 GCA_009767595.1 Symbiodinium kawagutii | reverse complement strand
GCATTCCTTGCAAGGGAGAACCAAATGAAACGGCGTGGGCCTTGGTTCGCCTTCGAAAAGTTGCATCATGCAGTCTCTTCGCTGTCTCAACTGTTCAAGCATCAGTTAAAATGTGCTATATTTTACCATCTAATGATCGTGAAATTCATCATCTAATGATTGTGATTCTGTCAGGTAGATGTAGGTAGTGCTGTGTTTCTCCAACCGCTCCACCTGGACCCGTGTCTTCCCTGTAGCCCTGGCTGCACTGTGTAGGTCGCTTGTGCTGTGCAGCTTTGCCCAGTGGATTGTCAGTGGGGCGACTGGCAGTCTTGGAGCGAATGCTCGAAGCCGCAACTTGGATCCAATACCAACCCACAAGATAATTGTCTTCAACGATAGTCACTGTCGCACTCATTGGGTTTTATTTAAGGTGCTTCCTTTCCTTCATATTGGCCACAACGAATTGCCTTTGACTTTAGAACCGCCATGTGCCGTTCTTTATTCTCTGCTGCCAGGTTGGGTTGTGGACCTAACTGCCGTTGGGGTTTGTACGAAAGCCCGGCTGTGCAAAAACTTTGTTGTTTACAGTGCAAAGGCATTGTTGTGTAGAAGTCTTGCAAGCAAAAATATAGCGGCGTAAAACCATCGCAGTATCATAGCTTTGTTGCGATGTTTTACTGCAATACTTTGCCGTGCAAAAGCAGAGTTCTGTAGATACAGTAATATTAATAATTGCGAACAACAAAGCATGTAAAGCATTTGGAAACATAGTAGAACACTTGTAAAAACTGCAGCAAACATAGAGTGCAACAGTTGTAAAGCCAGATAGACACGAAGGAAGCTGTGCAAGAATAAATTTTGTGTGCACGCATCATTTTGTGTAATTTTGTTGCAATAACCTTTTTGTGGAAGCTTTGCTATGTGAGAAGAAGAGGAGACGAGGAAGAATAAGAGGAAGGAAAAGAAGAAGAATAAGAAGGAAAAGAAGAAGAAGAAACTGAAGGAAAGAAGAAACTGAAGGAAAGAAGAAGAAGAAGAAGAAGAAGAAGAAGAAGAAGAAGAAGAAGAAGAAGAAGAAGAAGAAGAAGAAGAAGAAGAAGAAGAAGAACAAGAAGGGCAAGCCACGGAAGAAGACGACAGAGAAGGAAGATGAGAAGAAGAATAGACCGATTAGACGCAGAGGGGAGAGGAGAGGCAGTTGGACAGAAAGAAGATGAAGGAAGGAGATCCGAGGAGGGTCGGGAGGCGGATTTCCAGTCTGGATTGCAGCGGGCATCCAAAACAAGCAACAGATAAGCCATTTTAGGCCCGCGGATCATGGACTTCTACATCTCATTACTTCACATACGCCCAGATTTACACCGTGAGGAGTGACACCACTGATGCACAGAAGTAACCCTGCACCTGGACTGGTGACACGTTGCAAGATGCCCAACCCATGAAGAGCATTGCATAGCATTGCATAGCATCGCATATCCAGAGAGGCAAATGCATTCCCTCCTTTTCTCAATGAACTCTGGATGAACTATGATGATTTATGATGATTTGAGACTTTGCCTTTCTTATCCACTCTTTTCTATCCGTAGTACGTGATTTAGCCTCTTTACAATCACCCAGTGATGGAGTGAAAATATCCTCATTTCTATCCCAATGAAAATGTCACTGAGTCGGAGCCTCAACGGCGGTACCGCAGGTTCTAGTCACCGACTGTCAGGTGTGGTGGTGGACGAAAAGAACGCCAGCGAAGCATTGCTGTGCAGGGCGGCTACGGCGGTACGATGTGCAATCAATCTGCTAAGGCATGACTTTGACGGGTATTGGGTTTCGTTGGTTTGCAAGGAAAGGTATGATAATCAAGTAGTTTGAAGTTGGAAGGTTGTCCTTCGAGGGTTTTCTGGATAATATGATGATGAAACGAGACGAGTTTTTGGTGTTTGGCTTCTAGGCTACCGAACTCGAACTTTGTCGGTGAACGTGAAAGCAACATTAAACAGTATAGCGTTTCTAGACAGAGCAATTGCGTGAAGTTTTTGTTTTTTCGTTTACATTTTCGTCTTTTTTTGTCTTGCTTGCCACATGTTTTGTTTCCTCTCTCTCTCTCTCTATCTGAAGCTGTTCTTTAAACTCTCCCTCCTGCTTCTTTGTCCCCTATCTATTTCTCTCGGATTCGTGTTTCTCAGGTTTGTTTGGATCCTTCTCTTTTCTGGGCCAGCTTTATCAGTTCAACTACTCATCTTTATTCTTTATCCCATCTTATCCTCTGTTGGTCTTTCTGTTGTGCTGTTGTGCCATGGGAGCCATTGTGCTGCCACGTTTTGCAGGAGGCAATTGACTGCAACGTTGCAGAGTGTTCTTCGGATTGCGTTTGGGGCAACTGGAGTGAATGGAGCACCTGCTCCGCTAGTTGTGGTGGTGGCCGCTTGACTGCAACCTGCACCCTGTTGCATGCCATCACAAAATTGGTCTCGAGTGTCTTTCTTTTTAAGAATTGTGTTGTGATATCTGCAGGGTCAAATTGCAAACCTGAGGTTCCAATATGCTGAGAGTCAAAAACAAACAGAAATAGTTTTCAAGATGGTCAGCATCTTTGCAACCCTTGAGGACAGCGCAATCGCAGCCGGCAATTGAAGAGCAAGGCAGCAGGAGAAGGCAGTTGCACAGGAAAACCGAAGGCGACTTGACATTATTCCGATCTGAAGTCTTGTCACATGGGTCAAGAAATGTCAAGAACCCCTAAGTGTCGTAGGTGTCCAAGCAGTGAGATCTGAAAAAATGTGAGAAAGTGAAACTATGAAGGAATGTCCGCCCCACAACAGAAGTAGGATCTTTGCAAAGAATGTTCCTGCAATCTCTCGTTGGCACGATAGTGCTCTCACTTCATATTTGTTGGGCGTCAATACGCTGTCCTGGAGTTCAATTTGTGGTTGCCCGATGTTGAGGAAGATCACGTGTGCAATTTGGATCCTTGTCCAAACGATTGAATCTTGGCTGAGAGAAATCAAGCGAATGCACAGCCTGAGCATCAGCTTCTGGCCAAAGCGCAGCGTAGTAATCCCTGAAGTTTAACTTTTGCGGCTGGAATTAGATGGATGTCACCGCGTCCAAATTGCTGCCTGGTGCCATGTGCAACGGCTTTTCTAGTATCCTTGGACGTGACATGATGTTTTCAGTGATGCCTTTCTTAGGGGCTCCCAAGCGACCTGAGGTGTCCTCAGCGATTGGTCAATGTGGTCGCCATGTTCCAAGACCTGCGGTCAAGGGAGCAGATCCAGGCAGAAGTCGCCAGTCAAGGCCCGAGTCTGAAAAGGGCGCTGAGAGATGTCTTTCTGCGTTTTGAATCGACTACGGTCATGATTGCACATCATCATTTTTCCTAGTTTGGTGACAGAGAAGCTGAAGGCTCCCCTTTTCTTCAACACACGTAGGTTTCACCCCTTTTTTGGTATGACTCAGGCAAATATCCTGCGCGTGACTGTCAAAGTATAGCTGCTAAAGTATGAGCTTTGACAAATGCTACGGCTCTCTTCCTGATCTTCAGAAAATGTGGACTTTGCCGAACTCGGTGTCACTGTGCCAGCTTCAGGAGCCTGCAAACGGCGGTGCTCAGTGCGCTCCAGCCGATCAGACCGAAGACTGTGTGACAGCCACTGGGTTTGCAAGAGCATAGGGGCTCGATGGTCCAAGGGGGTCTGGAAGGGGCTTGCTGCAAAGCTGAGGTGGAACTTTCTGAGTGCAATCCTTCCGAGGCGAGGAGAGATTGCAGGGGAGAAAGAGGAGAGAGAGAGAAAGCGCGAGAGCGACAGAGCGACAGAGCGAGAGAGCGAGAGAGAGGAGAGAGGGGAGAGAATGCTGAAATGGGGAGGGTTGAATTCACACAGAGCCTCCGGGCACCACTTCTTTGTCGCAGTCGGATGTATTGAGTCTTCTCTGGCAACGACCCCCAGGTGAAAGAGGGCAAACAAGAGGAGTCCATGCGCAAGGCAGGCAACATGAGCAATGCAAGCAATGGAAGCACCGCAATGAATGCAAGCAAAGCGCCTTGGATCAATTTACACTCTTGAGGGGAATATAGTCTATATCTTAGGCAGTGTGAATGAAGACTAGGTGACTAGCTTTGTTTGGTTTTGGCACTGGCTGAGAACAACATGTTTAGATTAGATGGTTGCTCCCGAGGCTGATGCTTCTGGCGTGAATCTCACCAATTCATCAAAGAGGGATGCGGTCAATGTGCCTTGGTAGTTCAAATTGTGACGCAATTTTCCACAGCGAAGCACCAGTAAAACTCCAAATCATGAAATGGCTGAAGCATCAACTACCTAGACCTCCAAACAGGCAGAGATCAGTGATTGTTCCACCTTTGGTCTTTTCATTCCCGGACAGGCACTGTAGCCGGGAAACCCAACCAGAAAACCAAGTTCAACTCTGCCCTCCGTTGCTTAGGCCACTGGCAACACCTCTAAGGCTGTGAAGACACAGGAGGATGCGAAACTCAACAAAGCCGATGCTGAGGCTGAATCGACACCCGAAGGAACGGGAGGGAATGAGGAAAGCAAAGGAACAAAAGAGGCAAGCAAAGGGATAGACAAAGGGAGAAGCAAAGGGAGAAGCAAAAGGAGAAGCAAAGCTAGAAGCAAAGGGGCAAGCAAAGGGCTAGGCAAAGGGGCAGGCAAAGGACAAGCAAAGGGACAAGCAAAGGGATAAGCAATTGGACAAGCAAAGGGAGAAGCAAAGGGAGAAGCAAAGGGACAAGAAAAGGGACAAGAAAAAGGACAAGAAAAGGGACAAGAAAAGGGACAAGCAAATTGAGAAGGAAAGGGACAAAGGGGCAAGCAAAGGGATAAGCAAAGGGGCAAGCACAAGGACAAGCAAAGGGAGAAGCAAAGGCAGAAGCAAAGGGAGAAGACAAGGGAAAAGGAAAGGGACAAGCGAATTGAGAAACACAGGGACAAGAAAAGGGACAAGCAAATTGAAAAGCAAAGGTAGAAGCAAAGGGAGAAGCAAAGGGACAAAGGGGCAAAGGGAGAGGCAAAGGGGTAAGGAAAAGGACAAGCAAAGGGACAATCAAAGAGAGAAGGGAAGGGACAAGCAAAGGGACAAATGGACAGGCAAAGGACAAGCAGAGGGAGAAGCAAAGAGACAAGCAGAAAAGACTCAAGCAGAAAGGACAAGCTTTGTAAAGGGACTTCCATGGACTTCCATGGACTTGGTGTGGGGATTTCTGTGTACAGATACCTCAGCACCTAGATATGATCATTTTTAGAGACTTGAGCGATCCGAAAGCATCAGGGAAGTGTGCATTCAATCTATGCCGGTAGATCATGCCAACAGAATCACCCCACAAAAACAAAGTCTGATGCAACAAGTGAGCAGTGTCAAGAGTATGATTGAAATGATCAATTATGTCTATGACCATTAATCATTACATGGGAATTCATCTTTGGAAGCCCGTACAATACACCAAGGGTTTCAGACACTGAAGTGCTCACCACAGGGGCTTGGGGGCTCGGGCTCAGTCACAGCCCGGGCAGGCCGAAAAAGTGGAGGAGGAGGTGATGAAAACCTTGGACTTGAAGAGGCCCTTCAGCCGAGATGAGGCGAAGCAGACCGTTTTGAAATGCGCAAGGGCTTGTGATCATCGGATTCGTCAGATATACAGATGGATTCTGATTGATTTTGATGGGTTCATTTCATTCATTTCATTTAAGACTGATCTGCCATTCCTTGAAGGATCAGGAGGGCGGGTGGATCATCACCAACTTCACCGATGGTGGAACAATGAATGACGCTCGCTGCAAGTCCTGAGACTCCACAGATGCAGGGCTGTGTCAAGATGTAGGTCTGCTGTGCACCAGAAATTGCACAGACAACTGCCATCCAGGAGAATCTGTTGGCTGAACCAAGGCCTCCGAAGCAAACAAGTCAGGGATGAATCTGACAGATCTGCTGGCCAGTGCGGCCGAGGGTGGAGCTGGTTGGATGCAATAAAGCAAGTTGCAAGATGCGCGTCCTCTTTGAACTCCTTTTTTTTCTAGCTGCTTGTTGGTTTTGCTCGGCTTTGATTCTTTTTTCAATTTAGAATGTATAAGTCACCTTCATTTGACATTCTTTATTGAGCTACTTGTGATCCACTTGCTTCCAGGTTTCCCATTGCATGGCTTACCAGCGGCAGCCAGATGTGCCCATGATGCGTCAGAAAGAGGTTTTTGCTCTCACGGGGACACTTGGTCTGCCTTGGCTGAGTTGGATATATTGTTTCAGGTTGATGCTTGAAGTGACAGCTGTATGTTAAAGTCTTTAACACTGCAAGTAGGCGGAAGCCAGCGTAATGCCGTCGAAGCTTTTAGCTTGGTTTTCTTGAGGCTGTACTTGAGCCTTCCGTGCTTTGTTGTGCGTCGGGTTGGTAAGGACTCGCACTATCGATGACTGCTGCTATCGATGTACCTATCACAACCCTAGCGGAGAGGAAGAGAAGGTGGGGGCCGGGGCAAAGGAATAGACAAATCAAGTCAAAGATGTGGGATTCAGTTCGTGTTTAACCAATAAACAGATGGACTTATAAATACGATGTATAGAAATGAATATATATATATATTTACATGTGTATACAGTGTGAAAATATACATAGACAGTATGCATATTTTCAATCATTTTCTGCTTTCATATGTTTTCTTCATTGGTACAATGTGCTCGCCATAGGAATGCACGGCTTTCCAAGTCATGGAATTGCCCTCCGGCGCGCGCTACTGCATCCTGGCGTTGCTCAGCTGCAGTTGGATGACTGGCAGAGGAGGTCAGGAGATAGGCTGTAGGATAGGCGTGGCTAGGCTGCTGTGCTCAGTCTGTCCACAATTTTCTTTGAACTTACGTATGTACATTTGTGTATACACTATATATAGATGTATATATATATACAGATACATATATGTATATTTACTTACACATACAGTACATATTGAATATGATTTTACGGGTTCGTCAATGTTCATGTCCATGTTTATCCAGGACCAACCATTAGTCATGGGAGAGGGTTTGATCATGGCTGCGGTATTTCGAGAGAAATCAGGACCAGCCGCAGTTCAGCTAGTAATTTCAGGGTTTCAAGATGGTCTCAGCTGAAAATTGATTAGAGGAAATCACACATGAAATAACAAATGGGTATGTGCCAAAAATTTTGGTACCCCCAAAACCAATGGCTTCCTAGTAAAATGATCATTTTTTGGTGTGTTCTTCGTTACCCTATTTTGACACCCAAAACTCAACCTTTCTGGGAGATCTGACTGTACCTTCACATCCTTCCCAGGAGTGGAACCGCCTACAACGCCTCCATGGCAGATCCTCAAGGCTTGTGGCTGGTGAAGATGCCCAAGAGCGCTTGGCCCGCGGCCTACGTGACCACAACCACCACAGTCACAACTACCACCGTCACGACCACGACCACCACGGTGACCACGACCACTTTGACAACGACAGAGACTCGAACTACGACCACTTTCACAGAAGTCACCTCCACAACAGGGACTCCAAGGCCCACCACAAACACCACTACGACGATGAAGAATATCACGTCAGGGCCGCCTGAGACTTCCACAACAGCTGGAATCACAAGCACCGTCACATCTACCACAAGCGAAGAAGAAAGAGATTTTCATGACATGGGAATCTCGGCATTGTGAAGTCATGGGCAGATTTTGTATCTAAGCCAGCGATGCCACTTGCAATTCCTCGCAGGCTTGTTACCTGGACGAATTTGCTCAAAGATTCGTTACCTTGATAAAGTATTTGGAGGAATGTACTACCACTTGATTTGAACTTCTAGCTGGCTGTGGAAATATTTTTTTGCAACCACCCCATCGTGTTGACATCACGTGTGCTCAGTGTGCTCTTTCATTTTCTCGTCGCTTTGGTGTGGCACATCTACCGAGCCAAGGAGCCCCCGAGGAAGAGAAAATCCCAGAAGTGCCCAAAGAGCCAGCTCAGTGGTTGGCAGGGACACCCAGATCGCCGCTGCTTTTTGTTAGGCAAATCTCCAAAGCGGAAATGCAAAGACAAGACAAAGAGAGACTCTTTTTGAACTTAGACTCCTTTTGGACTCCTTGCATCTCCGTGAATTTGATTTTGGACATCAGAGAATCGAAAAAAGTGACAGACCGTGACTTCCGAGAGCTTTCAGGTTCATTACCCAGTTCTACATCCCTTTCCACATGGGATTGGCATCATGTCCTGTGACATTTTGAGGTCGCAACAAAGACTGAGAGCTGCGATGCGACCTGTGCATCAGTTGGGGAGCAGTGCGATTTCGTACACCTGAACCTGGTCAGCAAAAATAGATGGAAGTGGAAACTCTTCAAAATCATAGAAAACTAATGGCAACTGTTTGCATTGCATTTCGGAAAGTGTTCATAATTAGTACAAAGACAGCGGTGGAGGATGAACAGCTAGCAATGCTCCTGGCCACCTGTAGGGGCCACACCAGGCCCAGCCGGGATTGAAGGAGCTGCCTCAAGTAATTCCAAAAATGATCTAACATGCTTTGTTTCCCCCCTTGAATATGTGAACGGATTTTGTTGGATTTTCACGTGATATTGTGAGGAATTTTAGAAACCAATTTCATCCAATTTACATTGAACAAAGGGATGCCTCTCATGGTACCTCATAGCAGGCCATTGGTAGTGCCTACATGTGCCACAAAGTCTCAGGAAAGCCACAGCTGACTCACAGCGAGAGACGCAGATGGCGTTTGCACCTTGCCTTCTTTGGTAGGGCAAGGGGCCCGGATTAGCCGCAACAAATCGCAACAATCTTTAAGCCTCATCTATGATTAAGAGAATAACATGAGGCAATTGCGAAATGGTGGCAACCCAACCGCAAGCGACACGATGGGTTTCTTATATACGATATCGATTGGTGATTCGAAGCCCATACCCGTTCGTCATGTTGGGACGACGCACTATGTCCAGGTGAAACCTTAGCCACAGCGATCGGTCACAGCTTCCAAGGCACAAGCCGGTTTCTCCTGCAAAAGCTTTGGCACAGGCTGCTCTCCAGAGGATCCGCACCAAGTTGAGAAGTTCATGACATGTCGCATGATGCCATATCGCAGGATGTAAGTCGCATGATGCCAAATCGCATGTCTAAGAATGCAAAGCGGTACTGTACGGAACTTTCTCATACAAAAAGTCTGGTATGTTTGCACGGGTGGCATCAATCTGACAAAAGTTGCGAGGGAAGTATCCATGAGCCAAGTTGCACATTTTAGCACCCCTCGAAACAATTGATGCACTTCACTTGACTCACTTCACAACTTGGCTCCAGCGTTCTCCAGAGGCTTTTCTAATCGAAGCCAGGGGAGAAGCACATTTGAAAGCACTTCAATTGTTGACAGAGAAAGAAAGTCTCAAATCTCAAATCAAAGAAGTCTCAAATCAAACAGTACCAACCTTTTTCGGCAGCTCAAACAAGCTATCGCAACTCCATTTTGATTTTGATAGATGGTCATTGAAGACCCTTTCTGGTTGCTTTTGATGATACGGACATGCACACATACGCACACATACGCACACATACGCACACGCACACATACGCACACTGATCACACAATGAATGTGTTTGAAGTCTCGTCACAAGCAAAGATGATTCTGGCTTCTGCTCCTATCGCCTACCGAATATCGGCGCAAATACCAGCAAACATGCATTAAGCTCTATGTCAATGCCATGCTGGGGCACGTTTGCCAGCTAAACTATGTTGGCGGTGGCTGTTTGGTGTACCAGAAATCGCCAGGGGAAGCAGCTTCCATCCCTTTCCTCAAAGCACAGGGCTATCTGCGCATTGGCCAAGAGGTGGTCTTCTCCATTGATGGCGCAGAGGCTGTGGATATCCGGCCTGTAGATGACCTGCCAATAGAAAGGACCACGACTGCGGAGCTGCGGCCGCAAGTCAAGCAGCTGCAGCGCAACATGCAAAGGTTTCATAATGCGACTCTGGAGCAGCAACTTGAGTTAGTAGGCCGTGCTGAAGATGAGCTTCGTGCTTTGTTGGAGGACCAACTTGGTGGAATTGCCTTTTGACAATCTGTTGACACGATTTACCTGAGGTGAATGACATATCTATGGTCCGTGCGGATCCATGAGTGCATTTTCAATTCTTTTCATGTACGTAGACGTATGTAATATATTGTAATATGTTTATAGATATGTGTACAGAATGTGACTCCATGTCTTGTTCTCTTCTCAAAGGAAGAGAACCTGGATGGTGATGCAATCAGCCGCTTCGTTCGTCGCTACGCAGCATGGCTACATGGACCTGCATTGCGGGGCAAGGCTGCAGCGACAGAGACTGGACCCAAGCGGGACGTTGGTGGATGCTAGTATGGAAAAAGTTGAGCCTTCAAAAGAATCCACCAACATGTCAAGTTAACATCCTGTTCAATCATGTCTTTGATCATTGTGGCACACTGTGATGCCTTGTGCATGGCAGGTAGTGTACAGCATCGTCGGATAATTACCTTTTACGATCCCATAAAGATAGTGTCGGAACTTCACCCACTCAATTGGTTGTGGATCGAACGTTAACGCAAGCAGTGTTTGCAACAACATGAACTAAAGCAGTCACATGAGTCACACGACGTAGTCAACAGTTAGGATGTTCACAACTCGCAACGTCGAATGGTGACTTGACCTATGTCCTGTGGCTACCCAGGATTGGATAAGTTGCAGTGGCGCCTTCGTAGGATGCTGATACTGGCCCTGAACCATTTGGATTTGACGGACCTTCACACCTGGAAGGCTGTAGAGAGTGCTTTGATGTACATTCGTGCTTTGCTTGATGACTTTAATGGATTCCGTTGTACTTTGTCACATCTATCACCAGCTTCGGGGGCCCTCAAGCAATGGCATCGCCTTCGCTCATTGGTAAATCCTTTGTGGAAGGGAAACATGAGAAAGGAAAACGAGAAAGAGAAGAAGCAGGAGAAGGATGGAGGAAGGGGAGAAGAGAACAACGTGAAGATGTCGACTTCGAGTGTCCGCCAAACCCGTCTACCGCACAGTGACAAATGTGGAATCTCTGAAGGAGCATTCTATCCCAACAAGAGGGTCAGAGGCAGGAACTCTTGTTGAAACAGAATCTGGGGCTGGCACATTCCTGGGGGGTCCTTGAGGTATGTTTCATGTATCTTCCCAGCATAGACAATGCCAAATGATACTAAGTTTTCGGATCATTGCTCTGTCAGAATGAGTCATACCGGTGGAACCACCATCGTGCGAGGCCTTCAGACAGTGTTCAAGTCAGTCGATGTGGTTCAGCTGAAGTGTGCACAATGTTCCGAGAGCATTCGAAGCAGCTGGTATTTTCGTCACCCGGTCACTCAGCAAGTGCATGTGCTGGTTCCAGCAAAAGGGCATTATGCTTGCAGAAAGAGGTTGGGAAGGAGATGCCCGTGGATTCCGTTGTCCGATTTGCCTGGTAAGAATGATGACTTTCACCTTCTCGAGTTCTGTCCTCACAAGCGTGAAAAACGTTTCTGTAAGGTTTGCGGTGGCAGTTGCATATGTCAGCACCAGAAGAGACGGGACCAATGTCCTCTCTGCAAAGGTCTGCGCCGAGCGCAAGATAATTTACGCAAAAAGTGCGTGGAAGCGTTTGGCAGGCTTCCCAACCTAAAATGATGGCTGAGTTGATTCGAGATTTCTTGATCTGTTTCAGCAACAAGAACCGTCAATTTCTTCTCATTTTCCTCTTTACAGCAAAGCCAGCGGTGCATGTGTTGTAGACTGGTAGGGGCCATCTGGTCAAAGTTGCAAGACATGCCTGTGTACGGCGAGGATGTGTGGTAGCATACAGCATAAAGAATTGAAAAAGAGGTAGCGTTTCCCACTTCATCATTCTTGGACTCCACTGCTGCACACAGTCACCCCCGTCACTGGCTGGCCTAGACGGGCGAAGAGACAAAGGAAACACCCTGAAATAGTAAACAGATGTAGACAGATGTAGACACCATGTAATGTGCGGTTCCGACTACCGCCTGTTGACGCATTACACTTGCTTGTCACATGGCGAGCGATCGATGACTTACCAAAGAAAAGAGTTAACTTACCACCGGAAGAATTGGTTCACAAATTGCTCAGGGAGCACAGTTTCAGACGTTGCATCAGAGCTCCACAGCTTCCCACAGCTTCCCACAGCTTCCCACAGCTTTCCACAGCTTCCCACAGCTTCCCACAGCTTTCCACAGCTTTCCACAGCTTTCCACAGCTTTTGGGGTTAGTGGCCTTGGGTTCTTCAGCCACACAGGACTGTCCCAGCTGGGGAGCTCCATTTCTGCACCAGAGCTTTATGGACGGTTCCACTCGTGAGCGGAATGGCAAGGCGCAGGGCAAAGATATGGCGATACAGCGCACTCTCATGTACTTTGTTGTCTCATTCAGGAAGCATGTGTGCTGACTGGTGGCCCCTCTTGAATGGCAATCGGACACTACTAGGAAATTACCAGCCTCTTTCAGGATTTTTTCAGTAAATTCTATAGATGGACTTTTGATCGTTTTCACCTTGACATCTTCTCAATTCTCCCTGCAGGGAGATCCGTGTTTCCTGGGAAACGCCGTCGCTTCCTGTGATCAAGTTCCTGTGGACCTCAACCATCGTCGGCTGTGTGCTTGCAGTGTGAAAAACGCCAATCAGACGGTGGTTGGGAGACTTGGCTAATCTGGAGCAGCGGACAAGACCTGTTCGAATATATTCAAACATGCCGTGAAACTTGTAAACATGTTGTATTTGCAAAAA
This sequence comes from Symbiodinium kawagutii, assembly GCA_009767595.1. Taxonomy (NCBI): domain Eukaryota; class Dinophyceae; order Suessiales; family Symbiodiniaceae; genus Symbiodinium; species Symbiodinium kawagutii. Next base: position 308,169 of record VSDK01003153.1, on the reverse strand, counting down.
TTGATGGCTTCCATACTGGAAGCGTTCGTGGGTTTAGTGTGGGGACCATACTCCCATGGACACACCTTCCTGGAACATGTTTGAAGCATTTTGAAGCCCTCAGTTGCTACACCACAAGTTTTGAGAGAATCAATTCATTCCATGTCCTTTCTAAGAAAGGAATCTCGGAATCTCATCCTTTCTTCAGAATCTCGAAAATTCTCACTTGGACAACCGGGGCTTGGCGGCTCCTTTGTTTCGCTCAGATACGAAGTCTTGGAAGTCTCCAACGTGCAGACTTTTCTCAGCTCGACTGCCATTAAGGACTCGACATGACCTGAGCTTAAGCCTTGTGTTGGAAGTTCAGGGAATCATGAGAAAGATGTGTTGTGTAACCGTGTAACTGTGTAAGTGACGGATAGTAACCGTAAATATCAGTGGCCAGTCATGAAAATGTGGAGTTTGTGTCTAGTTTCCTGGGATTGAGGACACGGGGTGCCATGGTTGGTACCTGGTATATTTTTCAACGCGCGGGCTATCAGGACTCCATCATCGAAGCCGTTGCCCTCTTGGCTGATGTGCCAAAAGTGGCTGTGAAGGCGAAGATGCGAAAGATAAGGGATACGCAGACCGTGGGGTTTGTGACATGAGCTAAATCATACGAATAGCATAAACTGCTGGATTTGTTTTGCGACTGTTCCACAGCATGCCTAGTTTCTCACCCACACCCATCATCAGCATCATATGCATTCGTAGGGTAGCATTGTCCTCTTCATGAGGTGCTGGGGGTTGCTACTGAGACGTGTGTAACATTTGGTGTTTGGCCAGGTCTTCCTGCAGTACCTGAAGACTGAAAATGATCCTGAAGTTGCCGCACAGCCTGGTTCAGTGGTGCCTCGGTTTTGGATGACATGCCATGCCATGCCATGCCATGCCATGCGCCAATACATGCCACACCAAAGCCATCCAAAACCAACAACCAGAAGGAGATGAAGGAGCGAAACATAGCGAAACATAGCGAAACCAGTCGCCTGCACGGAGGTCATGGTGCACGTGATCAACGCATCAGCGACTTGCAAAACACCTGCAGCCGCTTGGACTTCGAAGCTCAAGTGGTCAAAGACAAACTGAGGCTCTACAGACTCAGAACGAGAGCCTGGGTTCGAAAGATTTCGAAAGTAAAAAATAGTAAAAAACAATATGAAAATATCCAGAAACATAGTGATTATACATATAGACATATAGATTGTATGATTTGTATACACTCATAGTATTCTTCGATGTTTAAAGATTTGTTTCTCTTTGTGCAGCTCTTCGCGACTTGAGGTCATTCGCATGGCCTTGGAAGCTGATGCTCGCGCGGACACCGTGGACAAGGCAGAAAACTGGAGCCACAACCTGTAGGGACAGCTGAAGCAGCTTAAGCTCATTATTGGAAGATAAGCTTGGAAGACTTGGAAGTTTCAGCTTGGACGTTTCTCAAGTGCAGCAAGGCATGGACTGAAGGCTTCGATAAGCTTCGTATGCTCATCATTGCAATGGACAGTAGATTGATGTCGAGATTGATGCAGAGATTGATGTAGATTGCGTGCACATGCGTGGGCTGTTGACACTTTTCATCAGTGTAGTCAGTGTAGGTGCTAAAGCCATTGTTTGAAGCAGAAGGACCCTTTGAGGAAGTAGGACCAGGTTCCTGCAGAGATGCGCAAGGGAAACTTGGTGCAGAAGAGCTGAGTGCTGGAGTTGTTTTGTGCAGATTTTTTTCCATCGGCACATCTGAACGTCGATGTCTACCGAGTCTACCGAGTCTGTCGTTCAGATTCGCTTCGTTTCGTCACCAAGGAACGAATATGATGTCTTTAGCCACAGTGCACTGGACACCCTGCAGAGCTGTTGCTCGGTAGCACTTGTGGCAACCTGCTCCAACTTAGCATCTGACATTTCGAGGCAAAGATGCTTGCATGCTCTTCTCCGCCGCGCAATGCCATGGGTTCACCTTCGAAACAGGACGGGAGACATCTGAATGAGGATAGTCTAGGACGGCGGAGGTCACTTGCTGGGAAAGGTAACCTGCACTGAACTAGAACGTGTTTGTCATTACCTGAAATTGCACGCGCTTGATCAATTCAATGACAAGTCATGAAATGCATTGAAATGCCCTCGATCATCAAGAGCCGTGCAGAAAATCAGCGGCCAGGGAGGGCGTGGTTGTTCACAGTATCATACTTAGCAGCAGCCAATTTGATGATTCTAAGAGACTTAGCACGTCTCTTTCTACACTTTTCTTTCGAGGACGCTGTGAGCTGCGCATGGAAGATGGCTTCAAAGAGGCTCGAATCACGACTTGGTTTCAATTGACTCGTTTGCGAATCGTGAATGAGCTACATTTCTTATCCGAAACGTGTTTACCTTTGGATCCAATTCATCATGATTCATTTGTATCGCCAGTGGATGCCAAAGGTATTTATTCACCCATGCTTGCATCAGTGCATTTTGTGAGAGAGGACTTGTTCTGACTTCGTTTTTGTGAATTTCAATTTCATTTGAAAATCATTTTTGAATTTCACTCAATTGTTTCAATGTTGGAGCCTCCAAGACCCGTGTGGCGAGGCTTCAGGGGACTGGAAGCTGTCCTGGGATGCAGGGACGGGACACGGCAGCGTTGCCAGCGCGTCTCAAGGGAGCACGAAGAGGTGCCTTGGAGGCAGAGAAAGGGAAAACGAAAAAATCTGCGATAGGAATAAATTATGTGCAATACATAATATGTGCATATTTTGTATGTTTGTGAGATATTTAATATTTATATATCTATATACATTTATGTATTTGTATCTATGTATATTTATAGTTGTGTCATTTAGATATCATTAAGAGATAGATTGTCATCATTGAGGAAGAAAATTAGTATATAACAAGAGTAAACTTTACTAGAGTTACTGTGAAAGTAACCTAGTAAAATTATTCAAGAACATCAAAGAAAATCTTCAGAGAAACAGGGATGGCAAAAACTCAACTTTGATCAGAGCAATTTGGGAATTCCAGGCTACTCTTGCTGTCAATCTTTTTTCCAAGCTTTTTGGCGACTTCAGAATCAGGTTTTGAGCACCAAAAACATGGTTTCAGTGCGCAATGCCCAGTGCGCAACGCCGCCACTCTCAAGAACACAGATTCCTGCTAATCACAGCTAAGGTGCTTCCGCCGCACAGATGTGAAGGACTTGAAAGCAACGGACAACTCGACAAAGGCTCCAGAACAAGAAGAGGGCATCTTGCTTCTTGCCTGAAAACATCACTCTTGCATTGAGATCATTGAGTACCTGTAGCATACAAAGAATAGAATTGCATTTGGTCACCCAGAAATTAACAAATTGTAATAGTACCTTACAGTACCTTGTTAAATTGGGATTCCAAGCCTTTTGTTAAGACAGATTTCTGCCACGGTGCGAAGATTCTTGGCACAGCAAAGCGTGTTTGTACTTTTCAGCAAATGATCGAAATGATTTGCACTTTTGAAAAGCCAAGGTCGAACATCGTAGAATCCTTGCCAAGCATTCCAAGCATCAGCAACATCTTCTCCGGCATTGGGAACCTTTTCCGCTGAGGAACAAAGTCAAAGACTGGTCGGACTTGAGAACACTCAACAGAGACACCTATGCAATCACCACAGCTAAAATGTATTAAAAGGTGGCATGTTGAGAATTGATTAGTCAAACTTAAAGACACTTTCAGGTTATGCAATCTGTCCACAGTGTGAAAGAGGCAGCCAGTCCTTCGCCCTTCGCCTTTCATGTTGCAGTGGCTTCTAGGAGAGCAGCAGCAAAAGGAGTTTGGCGCAGAGTGTGCACAGTGAGGCAGTGTCATTTGTTTAAACCAAAAACAGCTGGGGATCTGCTTCTTTGCTTGGTACTGAACGTTTTACAACTTGTCTTCCGTTCATTCTAAACATGGACTGTGAAAACAGCTGAATGACTATCATGTTTACCTCACCCATTCTATTGTTAGTTTGATCAAAATCACTGTGAGAAATCTGTATAAATTAGTGACTCGTCCCAATGTGTTTTTTCAGTTTTTTTGATGCTAACCACACATTTCTATTTCTGCAAACAACATCCCACTATCCTAAAAAGATCCTGCAGGGTTGGCTCATCACCCCTACTGTGGATATAACGCAAGGGTTGACATCAACGAGGATCCCTTTCCAGGAGAATCCATGATGATCGATGATGATTTTGCTTTGGCATCGATAAGGTCCATGAATCTGTTTAGACAATTCGCCGACGCCACTTCAGCTTCAAGCCTCTAGGGAGGGAAGGCTGTCAGTGGAACAGTCCGTATTTCAGCCTTGCAAGGACGGTGTTAAGCCATGTTCCGTTACATCTGTAGGATATCGAAGAGATCTTGCTGTAAAGCACAACAGCAAAACATTCTTGTTTACCTCAGGAATTGCCAAGTAGGCATGCCTTTGGAAGCTTGGGAGTGCAGACGTCAATTCTGCAATAAGAAGGGACCATCCAATGGTGGTGTCAGAACTCGAGATTACAAAAAACATGAACATGAAATAGTTATAGTAATACATGATCATACTGAATTCTAAAAATTGAGAAGGGTGTCGGATAACACTACAACAAATCTATACATGACCTGAGGATATGCATGTTTTGACATGACAAGAGAGCAAGATTTGCAGAGAGAGAAAGAGAGAGAGAGTGTGCGTATTCTGTACCATATTTCCTCGCATTCTTCAAGCATTCTGCATGCATTGTACATGCATTTGCAGATTTAAAGATTTTCTTCGATCTTTTTGGGCACTAACAGATTATTCTTTTGGTTTTCAGAAAATTCTTCTCAATTTGGACGCAGGAGTGGCCATGCAGAGCCAAGCCTTGGCTTCTCCCCTGGTGCGGCGCGACCGTTCGGAGGCGGGGAACATCGCCACCGCGGAAGCGTTGAGGAACTTCTTGGAACTTGGAAAAATCCTGGCAGTCTTGGCTCAATTAGATTCAGTATATAAATGTGGTCAGCGCCCCCCCCACGGCCCGCAACTCTATATATCAAATAAGGGTCTTGACTAGGTAGATGTTATTCTATTATGTGACCATAGTACAAAACCATGTAAAATACAGTATAAAATGCGTTTCTGCTTCCAGATTATCAATCTGTTCGCTTCATTCCATTATTTAGTACATTCATTTGGCCGGGCCGAATTTCGGCCAAAAAAAAATACAATTTAAGAAACACAAAAAAGTATCGAAAATCAAAAAGCTTCAAGAAAACCAAAAAACCAAAAAAAAAATATTCTGAGACTCTTGGAGAACCCCTGATCAGGAAAACCAAAAAAACCTCGAGAAAACCAAAAAAACCAAAAAAACCAAAAAAACCAATATTCTGAGACTCTTGGAGGACCCCTGATCAGGAAAACCAAAAAA
>VSDK01003153.1:271898-300901 GCA_009767595.1 Symbiodinium kawagutii | reverse complement strand
TAAGGAGAGAATAAGGAGAGAATAAGGAGAGAATTAAGGAGACCTCATTCTCTCCCTATTTGCTCTTTTTATTATTCCTTCAATCTCTCCTTGTGTTCTCCCTATGTTCTCCTTAATAAAGAACAAATAAGAAGATAGTAAGGAGAGAATAAGGAGAGAATGAAGGAGACCTCATTCTCCACATTTGCTCTTTTTACTATTCTCTTATTCTCTCCTTGTGTTCTCCATATTTTCTCCTTAATAAAGAAGATATAAGAAAATAGTAAGGAGAGAATTAAGGAGACCTCATTCTCTCCCCATTTGCTCTTTTTATTATTCCTTTAGTCTCTCCTTGTGTTCTCCCTATTTTCTCCTTAATAAAGAAAAAAAAGGATAGTAAGGAGAGAATAAGGAGATAATAAGGAGAGAATTAAGGAGACCTCATTCTCTCCCCATTTGCTCTTTTTATTATTCCTTTAGTCTCTCCTTGTGTTCTCCCTATTTTCTCCTTAATAAAGAAAAAAAAGGATAGTAAGGAGAGAATAAGGAGATAATAAGGAGAGAATTAAGGAGACCTCATTCTCTCCCCATTTGCTCTTTTTATGGACCCACAGCCTGAGTGTTCAACAACTTTGCCCAGAAGTTGCCAAACTGCGGGCCGTGGGGGGGGCGGTGAGCATAAATGTATATACTTCTATCATTATATCTGATTGGGTTTAGATAGTTTTAGTATATGGAAGTATTAGGAAGTGATTACATGTTGGAATCTGAAAGGACAACAAGGGTTGCAGAGAGTCCTTAAATCAGGAAATGTCTCAGATATGTTTGTGACACAGCCTCTAGACTCATGTTCGTATAGTTTTGGAGAGGAGGCCAGTATTTGTCTTAATGCTATATCATCAATGTTAATCATGGTTAATTAGTCGTCAAACACCGTTGAAACATCAGATTCTCGGATAAGCTGCTGATGATTTTGTTGAGAGTTGAAGTCTCAACAGTGCCAGGCCCGGAAGAGAACGCTGCGATTTCACGCCGGGGTCCTCAGGAGCCAACGTGGAACGAGGCACATGGGGCTGTCCTTGAATGAACGATGATGAATCAATGCAAACCACCCAAAATAGATAAATGGAATAGATTGGAACAGAATTTGAATGGGTACAAGATATATATATATATATATAGAATTATATACGGTAGATCAAATCAATATCGATAAACCGCCAAAGAATGTGGAGAGCAACGCTATTTATTGAGCCGGTATGCTCCAGATGCCTGATTCCGGCCGGACATCTGCCACACCGATGGCAGCAAAAAGCATTTCAGCCAGACAGTTGAAGTTTGACATTGGTTCTCTCCAAGTTGGAGCCTTACTCAGGGCCTTTCTAAGGGCCTTTCTAAGGGCCTTACCAAGGAACTAAGTTGAACTAAGTTGAACTAAGCCCATGCTTTAAACGCAATCTGCTTCTCGTTTGACCTTGGCGAAGGCCTGTACGATTATGGAAGCTCCTCCGGCTCCGCCTCCAGTTGGAGCTTGAAACTTAGCGGTTTTGCACTCCACCAGGGTGCAAAACGGTGCAACGGCTTACCGGACAGGAGACTTCAAGAGCTCCCACTGGATACTTTGAACAATGTGATACAATGAATGTGTAGGATTTTGTTTACATGTATTTCTATGATTTTGAGTAATATTGTAATATTTTATATGTATTTTAAATGTATTTATGTTTGTTTATGGTGTCCAAGATGTGCTCGCGCCGCAACCTGGTGAGGTCGCTCCTGAGCGCCCCCGCCGAGCAAACACGCCATGGGCCTGTCCTCGCATGTTTGCGGCAGAGAGGGGTGTGAAATGACTACGGAGAATGTCAGCTCCCATGTGGTTGGAACACGCAGCCCTCACATGCAACCTGTGGCGGCAAGTCCGCATTTTCGCAGTGATTTGCTCGAACTTTTGCGACCAAGAACGAGTGGAGTGAATCTGATCAATCTCAAGTGTCAGGCCGCGCCCATGGCCATGTGAGCCCCTGAGATTCGTTGAAGCGGTGGTGTGCCACGAGACATTGTGATTCACCTTCAGTCAAAATTGGCCTCAGCCATTAAGCATTTTTTATGATTCACATCTCACGAAGTAGCTCAAACCTTTGCAAGGTCTTGGGGAGATGATGATGCGCCTTGGGCAGGGCTCTCGAATGGATCATGACTGTGACAGGATCTTCAAGTTGAACTGGAAAACCGTTAGGCCGTCAAATCTAGAAAGGAACCAGCAAAACCAACGCACGTGTTTCCGTAATCCTTCAGTCCGCCTAACTGCATCTGACAGTTTGAATTTGCTGCTTGGTATCTTTGGTATCGAAAAAACTCTTGCCGCATTGAAAACGTATAAACACATTGAGTTGAATTGAGGATGGATTGGAGTCTTCCCTGCTAAAACACCACCAAAACGACCACCGAACTACCACCAGCTAATGATCCTGATGATGGCCATCTGTATTTTGTTTTGGGCCTGATTGCTTGCTGGCTTGTTTGTATGCTTATTTGTTCTCAAACCGATTTTTTTGCCAAACAATTGTCTAAGAAGATCTTTTTATCCTTTATTTGTATTGCTCAATGCTTCTAGCAGGTCACATAGGTCTTCGGGCAATCAGCGGATCATTTCATTTTGTGATTGGCAGGGCTTGTTGTTTCCACGAAGATAAGGATGAGACGGCATTCTCTTCTGATCTCTTCTGTATTTGCATCTCTTCAAAAGTGAAACATGATCTGCCTTGGTGACGCCAAGGTGGCCCCGGGAACCCCTTGGTTTCCTTCTCGCAGTCCCTCTGGCACTTCGAACGAGGTTCCCGAAGCTGGGCAACCATTCGTACCTGGCAACCACAATCACTCTATATCACTGCCACAAGGGTCTTGTTTTCACCTCTCCGTTGCAATCACTCTCATCCATATACGTCCATTGTGTTTGACCATTGTTTGGTCGTAAGCGACTGTAAATGTGCAAACAAACTGGAAGAAAAACATACCAATAGCGGAAAATGAACTTTACAAAACAAGGTACTCGTAGCCAGAGGAAGAATAGCATGCTCAAAAACAGGAACTCATCATAGCAATTTATATCCTCAATTTATAGGAATTTATAGCATCCTGTGACCTCATTGTAATCTCTGCAGAGAAGGGCTGCGCATTCACACGTTGCGCACCGCGCTCCCAGGTGCTTGGAAGCTCTCAGGCGCTGCTCTGGGACATGAAAGAATTCCCATGCCTAAGACCATCATTTGGAGAATCAGTGGCATTTCGATTGACGCGAAATGCAGTTTCCTGATTCCGTTTAGGAATTCTCCAAGTTAGATAAGCAAGCTAGATAAGATATGATGCTTAGATTTCCTTAGATTTCCTTTCCTGTAACTTTTTGGGATCTGATTCGATGGCTTCGGTGATATGCCAAGAGTCTGCAACGTCTGTTGTTAGGTCACCACGCCTCCGATGTCTCCCGGGAATACTCGCAAGGAGCTGAACGGTGGAGCATAGTCGTTTCGAAGTAAGGAGTGCATCATATTGCTGTTGTACAGGAGACTGCCCTGTCTGTACAAAACAATACTATCCATAAGACCAATATCAGATCTTTACCCTGAAAGAGACGACAAATGTGGCGTTGATGACAGTGGCCCATCATGTATTGGAGGGAACCTCAGGTGACTCAGGTGTGGGATTTGCACGAAAACCTGTAAAACGACAAATCACTTGCAAGCTTGAGATCTTTTAGAAAATTGGTCGACTTGCTTTCCTCGCACCGTAGTTGTTTGACCATGTCTCATATCTATCTATCTATCTATCTGTCTGTCTGTCTATCTATCTATCTATCTATCTATCTATCTATCTATCTATCTATCTATCTATCTATCTCACTATTTCAGCAGTATACAGTATACATACAGTAAGCAACACTATATTTTCCACACGTTCCTCACACTTCCGCTTACATCCTCTTGTTTCCACAGAGATCTCTTTTCTTAGAGCAAGTAGTACAGCTTACTCTTGCCTGGCACTCCAGGATTCGCTAGACAATTTTGTGTCAGAGCAGGAGGCGCGTCAATAGGAAGTTGAAGTGTTGCAGTCAAATCAAAATAGCAATCCTTTTCTGTCAACTTCTTTAAAGGAAAAATACTCTAGCCACTTGCAACATCTTGTGGCCATTGGCATTTCCATGCTTTCTCAAGGTTGGGTCAGGGGCGGTGGCATGATTACTATCTCAGATTCAGAAGAAGAGGTGCTGGCCTGGGGACCCAAGGCACCAAGGTCAAAGCAGTCGGTCAATGCTGAAACAAGCCCGACTGATCAGAGTCGCAATGGTCGCGCTGCCAAACGCCACAAATCGGAGGGCTCTGACTCACTTCACTCACCTCACCGTTTCAGCTGTGGCTTGCCTTGTCAAATCTGTGAGAAATTGATCCCACCACGCGAATTCCTGGCACACTGTCATCGACATACCTTGATCCCTTGTGAGCTTTGCAACGAACTGCTAGATCCATCCCAATTGATGGAGCACATGAAGCACCATGGGCACGTACAGCTAGCTCCACCATCTGAGATTCCTTGTATTCCCTGTGAAGTGTGTGGAGATCTCTTTATGCCCTTGGAATACGGACAGCATCTACAGGAGCATCTCCAAAATAAAGCTTCTCAGGCCAAGATGGAATCGCTGAAGTGTGTCACTCCCGTCTCAATGGCAGCGTGCTGGGTAGAACAATTGAGATGCCAGGCTGAAACTCAGGATCTCTTGTCCGGGTGCATTGTAAATTTTGATCTTGCAGTGAGCTTTGCAGAAAGGGCACTTCGAGAAACTTATCTCACACAGTTTTTTTTCCCACTCTTTCTTTCAAGTTTTTCCCCAACAATCCCAGTGCTTTGTTTGGGCGTGAAATTAAGTTGTGGACGGTTGGCATTTGTTGACTTTGTTTGGGCAACACTGTTGAGGAGAAGTCTCTGGCTGGACCACGGGTTGTGTATCATTGGACACCCTCTATCAACTTCAAGAGTATCATCAACACCAACCTGCAGGTGCCCGACCAGAAACGCATCTTGAACCAAACTGACGATGGCTATTATGGTGCCGGGATCTACGCCTCTCCCAGTTTTCTTTCCTTTCAGCAATATGCTCATGGAAAGGGCGGTTGCTTTCTTTGCTTGGGACTTCCGGGACGACAACACATTGCTAGCAAGAAGCATGATCGAGGCCGCCCATGTCGAGCCAATCATGAGACACACGTCTCCCCAAATCAGCAAGAGTGGGTCTTTTTTTCGTCAGATCAACTCCTGCCATGCTTTTTGATTGACAAAGTTGCTTTGCAGCCAAAGTTGCTGAGTATTGTACAGAACCTGGAAGCCTCGATTCGGAAAGACTTGGGGTTGTCCAGAGATGTGAAAGCCTGACGAGCAGCAAGGTTCAGATTTCTTGTAGCAAGTGCTCTTGAATGCTTGATTTCCCGAGCTGGCACTGGCACAAGTGGAATGAGCTGACCTTGTCACATCCTTGCCATGGTGTGAAGTCCAGAATTATGTGAACTCACATTTTTTCATTCTTATTTCAATTTATTTCAGCATTTTTGGAAACGCAAAACAATTGACGATGTTTGAACTGATCCCAACGCCGAAGCTGAAGTTTGCTCTCTGGCAGGCGTGGGCTGGGAGGACTGCTGTGTGGAGGGCGTTGAGAGGATGTGAGAGAAAGGCTAAACTCTCCGTAGTTAACTTTAGTCTTCGGCTGGAATATCTTCAGAAATGGCTCCGAGACCTGTAAAACGATATAGTATGATATAGTGAACTCCCAAAAACGATAACGTAACAAAACACTGGGAAACGATATAGCGAACTCCCAAAAACGATAACAATTGAGATATTCCACAATTTTCAATTGAGGTTTTGCCGCTCCCTCAGGTGGTAGAGATTGATATGCCTAGCAGATTTCATCCACCCGCAAATAGCCAGTTGAGGCAACGATCAAAGCAAGTGATGAGCATAAGTGAACTTTGTGCACTGGCACCATGAAATCTTTCACTCTGACTTGGTTTTTTGCCTGTTCGACTCCTTCGACCTGGTGCATGTATATACAACCATGTACAATCAATTTGTTTTCACAGGCCACATTATCAAAGGAAGCTTAGCCGGGAAATATTTGAGTTACGAATATGACAACATCACACAAAACAATGCCTTGTGCAAAATGATGATTTTGTGTCTTTGGGAGTCGGAAAAGCAAGCTCAACACAGTGGCAGTGGTCGAGTTTTTCGCAAAATCAACTGTTGTGAGAGCTGAGTTGCTTCCAAATAAGTATTAACATATTTCATGATTGGAGCCGAACCAGTAGCACGCTGCTGTGGTGAGAGCTTGATTTCGTTCTGTGTGTTAAGACACCACAAGGTCGGAGCTGTTAAACCAAGAGGGCTCCCGAGAAAGGGGCGCCCAAAGAGTGTTAACACCAGCAGTGCAGAGGGTATTCGGGGACAATATTCTTTTAGGAACTTGCAGAAATGCAAAGCGAAAAAACATGTCCAAAAGAACTATTTTTTTCAAAGGGATCATTTTTCGCATCAAAAACAGTCCATCCCGGTTGTCTGAGGGTTCCTTGGCACGTCGACATGGCCGCCAGAGGCAGCACTTCATGCCGTCTGGGTTCACAGGTATGCTTTCTGGATTCCCAGCTTGCCGATTTCTAGGCAGGCGCACTGTTTCGGAAACATACCCAACCTGGTGCTCAAATCGGGCATATCCTGGCAGTCGCAGCATTTCAGACATCTCCAGATGCAGATAGTTTCTGCAGCCAGATGAAGATAGATTCGACAGATATGGGCCGGTTAATGATTCAGGCAGATAGGTAGTCAAATTGTAGAGAGATACATCGATAGACAAGCAGAGACTCCCAGATAGACGAATCGGTAGATAGAGAAAAAGAAAGGTAGATCAATAGATGGGCAGATAGATAGGTAGATATGTACACAGATAGGTAGATGGATTAGATACATAGATAAGTTGATATACAGCTAGACAAATAGGTGGATAGATAGCTGACAGATAGAAAGGTCAACAAATAAACGAGTCGATAGAGTGATGCAAATATTTAGATAAATCTGAAAAACGGAGAGATTAGACAAGCAGATTTCAAGGTGGCTGGACAGATAGATGGATAGACTGAGCATTCAAACATATTAGATAAGATGAGATCAATCCGAGAAGATATTGGGAGGTAATATGCATAGATGGGTAGGTAGATGCACGGATAGGTAGACATACTGGATATTGATCGACCAGTGCTATGCAGGGAGACATCCAGATTATTGTAGATTGCTAGATGGTTGCCACAATAGGTGTCGTGTGTTTGGATGCTGTATAGAAACATTTACATTTACATGCATGTGACACATACATACATGAATGCATGCATTGGAATGTATGTGCACACACCAGGCTGTTTGCATAAGTACAGCTGTTTGCACGTACATGCAAAGTACAAATGGTACCGATGGGAAGATTCATTCATCCTATGTTGATGCAGCATTGATTGGCAACAAGGGTGATGGTGGAGGACCTCAGATTCACACACACACACACACACACGCACACAGGCACATGCTGCATGCGCAAAGTCTCTTTCAGTGGTGTAACTCCGAGACCAAAATGAGACAAGGGCAACAGCCTGAGGGGCTTTCAGAGTGCGTCCTGTCAGGAGACCTGAAGTGATGTGAAGACAAATTGGAAGGGTAAGGATTGACTGAAGGATTGGATGGAATGTGTCATGATGTGTCTAGATTGTTGATGGAAGTGTCATGATATTCCGATTCTTTGAAACCCAAGTCAAACCTGCCCTGTCCTTCACCTCTACGGAGGGCCGCAAGTCCACCGATGTAGCAGCTAGGTTTCGGTGAATACGAATCCACCAAATGCACGAGGACTCACACAATTGCATGCGCAAAGAATGCACCACTTCGATGTTTCTCAAGATGGGACGGCAAACAAATCATAACAAATCCAAGTTGGCAAAGATCATGAAGAAGAAGTCTCATGTTTCATCATGTTTCATCATGTTTCGTCGATGAAGTCTTGGTCGACCGCCTCCCTGATGAGAACTCTCCAGTTGTCCTTTCCAGGACTGAACTGGGTCCCAGTCCAGGGAGTCCAGGGATTGGGGGCCACAAATGGTTTCTCGTTGGGACAGCACTGGACGGCAGTGGATGGGTTGGGCAGTGGACCTTTGTTGTGCTCAGGGCCCCTCCTTTTCCCTCGGACGGATCCCGCGGGGTTGTTTTTTGGCCCACAAATTTTGGAAGCCAACTACGGAACCCTCGGCGTGAGAACTGGTGAACTGGAATGCACAGAGCATGTGTGGGCCGAAGGTCCACTTGGGCTTGTATCAGCGTCGCTTCGTCGCTTCTCCGCTTCTTTTGTGCACTGAATCCTATTGCAGTGTGTACTCTCAAAATGTTTGCATGTTGCATTCATATCATTCATCCTCGAAGTATTATGAACAGATTTGCGGAAAAGCATGGAAAAGCAAACGAAAAGCCCTATGGTTTCACAACGGGAGCCATTCTGGTGTGTACAGATGCTGCTGGTGCGTCAATCTTTCGTTGTGGCCTCGGCGCAATCCAGATGTTCTGGCTCCATAACGAGGGTGCTACATCGTTTTTCGGAATGTGGAAATGATGAAGAACAGCTTTAAGATGCTTTAAGATGCTTTAAGGCTCTTGATGTCAAACAGCTTTTGATCAAAAGGTGCTGTGAGACTTTTTTGGTCCCAAATACATCGAAATGTGATGAAATATATCATATTATGCACCTCTTGAGTGTCACCCTGGGCGGCTCGGGGGCAACCGCCCTCTCCCGATCCAGCCACATTGCCAAAGGATTTGATTTGACAGTGTCCCAAATCCACGGCATCCCATTGCGTCCCAAGGATACAAAGTTTGAAGGCTTTGATGATCTTGGATTTTATATCATGTTATTCCGTTGCCTTGCCACATTGTTGAAGGATGTTTTTTTTGTTACCAGGAGGAGACGCAGGCGCTTTTGACTGGTGTCAAGGCTGAAGACTGTTCAACATTCCTGGTCTCTGTCAATTTGAGTTGAGAGGGATGATGTTGGTCCAACAGAGTCCAACATCTGCAATTGTTGGATGTGATCGTTTGCACTCAACATGGCAAGTGAAAACCTATGGAATGGATGCAGTTTCTTCGGCAAAACATGTGTTCAATTTGTGACCTTGCTGTCATTTTGAAGATGTTACATGCAATCCTCCTCCCATACAGTTTCTATCCCTTGGGAAATCACTTTCAGGAGTTCATATCAAATCCCAAAAGCTGACGGCATCAACCAGGTGCCAGGTCGAGGTCTAGAGACCTCGAAACCATTGGCAACGACGAGCTCTTCCGTTTGCTTTGCACTTCTTTTTGCAGCAAGAGATTCATGATGATTCATGATGATTCATGATGATTCATGATGATTCAAACATCGACATCACTTGTGCAAAGCAAAGAATAATAAAGGCTCATCGTGCAGTCGATGGCAGTGATGGCAGTATGTCTTCCACAGGGCTTAGCAAAGTGATTCATTCGAATCGGAGAAAAAAGAGAATACTAAGAGATTTCTAAGCTTCGCAAAGCTTCGCAAAGTGCCCGGCTTAAAAAGCAACGATTTTGTACTACGTGATTTCGCGCCTGGCGAGTCGCTGACCGGACCAGAAGATCCACCGCCAACTTTATTCAGTCCTTGGAACTTATTCAGAAGTTTATTCAGCTTTCCACCTCGTGGTGGATAGTTCCTCTCGCAGTTCAAGACCAGCCCTTGGAACTGATGTTGAGAGGAGCCAGTTGCATCCAGATGCCACAATTGCAGACAACTCAGAACGCAACGGTGTCGTTTTGAGTCTAGTTGAGGCTTTATGTGGTGCTGATATCATCCCATATCCATCCATATCCATGCTTTTCCACCCATATCTACCCATATCCATGTTTCAAAATATTTGACTGATTTCCAATCCTTCAAGAAGATCCGAAGGTTCCGGTGAGTCTTGCAGCACACAGCTGACCGGCTGTGGCTGCGGTCTAGGCATCAGTAGAAGCTGTGCTGGACATGCACACTTTGAGCGGTGACATAGTGAGGTCTTGTGGAAAGCACCCGGCCAGTCTTGTAGAAGGTTTTTTTTGGCATTTCTTACCATCAGCAACCTGTGCTTGGACAAATCGCTGTCTGAACAGAAAAAATGAGTTTCAGTGATTTCTGCTAGTCCTGACTGGTCACAACGCCCAGTGCTGGCGTGTTGGCGCGATAAGACATGTGCAAAGCACCCCGATTCGTACAGCACCCTTTTCTTCCAGCGGGAGAGGCTGTGGGGCAAAACCTTGTACCAAATCCATCGCCATTTTCTGTTTGCTTCTATCTCCAAGTTTGACTTCTTCAAATCGTTGACTAGTTGATACTAATTGATACTAATTGATACTGATGGAGTCTTATTCTCAGCTCTCACCGCGCTGAAAGGGGGATCCAAATCTGGTCACTCTGTGCAGAGTTGTGCCTCGCACCTCAACGGCGACCAAGCCTGGAGCCTCAGCGTAAGTTGTCACATGGCACGCAAACCAATGGATGTAGAGGACCAAGTTTGTGGATGTAGGCCGATGTAGGCTTAGTAGCTCGGACTGGATAAGTGACTGGATCTAAGTGGATGAGTAGAGGACTCTGTGGATTCAAGCTAATGGTAATTGGATGTATATAATTGGACAAAGCTATGAAAATAAGATAAGCCGAGAGTACTTTGATGTACTTTGTACTTTGAGAAACTTTACTTTGCTCCAAGAGATGCAGATCTTTGAGCACCGAAGCATTTGCCTCGATCGCCTCTGTGTTGCAGCGCTAAGGTACAGATCAACTCCATCTCCACGGACCTTCACGCGCCTTGCTGTGGGTCTTACACCACACACCACAAAGTACTGCAAGAGACCATGACTTTGGGTAAACAAAAATACTGCGGGTAAGCAATGTCACAATATGTCGAAATTAAGTTTTGGAACTGCAACAACTGGACGTTTTCATTTCAAAACAACTTCGCCTTAACAGAGAGCTGAAGGAAGAGCTGATGACAAGCATTGAGGGAAACCTGGGGAAATAATGGGAAACAAGGCAGAGCTGAGCTTGAAACTTTTTTTTGGGGCTGGACGGGACTGGAAATGACTGGAATTTCTCATTGGGAATTTCAACGGACATGGCACATGTTGGCACCTTTTTCCATCGTCATTTTTCCCACTCGTGGTGTGACACCGGCGACGTCCGCGCCTTGCACAATGCGGGAGGGGTCCCGTTGGAGAAGCCCCGCACCGCCCTGGAGTTGCAGCAGGATGCGGCTGCTTCTGCAGAAGAAAATCTAGGGAGGAAGGAATCCTTAAAAAAGGGAATCTAGATTTACAGGAGAATCCTTAAATCTAGGTAGGAATCTCCTGTAGGAATCTATAGATTTCAAGGGATTATGACTCATCATATCTCATTATGACCGGCTTTATCCAGCTGTATTCCTTTGTGGTGCTGCAAGTCGAGATGGCGAGTGTTCCGAGGGCTCGATGTCAGGAGATGTCAGAACCTAGATTGTCAGAACGGTTCTGTGAGAAGTTTTGAAGCCCTTTTTACCGTCTTTATTTTTGTGTGTGATTTGAGCCTTGACGCCTGAACATTGGCTCTCGGCTTTAGCCTTCGTCAGGTGACGGCCTACACGTCTCATGAGATGCTCTTGTTGAATCAACAACTCTAGCCGGGATCATGCGAATGGTATGGCTCGAAGACTCATGTTGAATCTGGAGAAATTGCCTGGAATTGCTCATTGCAAAGGGCCAAAGGATGCCAAAGGATGCTAAAGGTAAGGGAGATATGAGAAGAATTGAGATCTGAATCCATGACAGAGGTTTAACCATGGCGAGGGCTTCACACATACATCCCACGGTTTCCTTTTTCGTCGGCATTTGGAGCTTCCGACACAGGGCTTGAGAAAGGATGCGACTAGTGTTTCTTCGGTGTTTTGGTCCTGTTGGCTTTGAGTGGTTGCTGTGTCGCTGCAGTCACATTGTCAAATGCACTTAGAAGGTCCTACATTTGGCTTTACCATTCCATTCCTGCAGTTGTTTGCACAGTAATCTCCCTTGATCATTCTTGACGATATTCCGATAAATGCATTGCTCCCTAGAAGACCTTTATGAGACATTTGCTAGTGTCTTGCATGGTCACAAAGAGCCGAGGTGTGTCATAATTGGAGTAACTTTCCGTGAAGCAATCGGCTGAACATGGTCTAGAAAGGTCCGACTTGCAAAGCAGAAACAACATGAACAGCCAACTCAGCCAACATCAATTTTTACAGCTACGCTTGGCCAAAAATGCAGGTTGCCGTTACGTAGGTACTCAATGGAGGTCAAGGAGCTGGCCTTCAAGTCCAGACTGAATGAGTCATTTTGAGTGTCTACGTTTGCATATCAGACTGCGACCGCCGTGTCGTTCCGGAACTCGAATGCTTCTTTCCTTTCCAACATTTGAACATGCAGTGTACTGTATCTATATATATATATATATGTATAGACTGTATATATATATATATGTATGTATAGACTGTATATATATGTATAGACTGTATATATATATATATTGTATATATAAATATGTATATATGTACATAGTTGTCCTATTACCTTCGCAACACAGCGGAGCCATGGAAGTCTTCGTGCTCCCCCATGTCCCAGGTGACAATTGAGACAGAGCTGACATTCTCCGTTTTGGAAGCTTCAATAGCAGTCGATCATCACTAGAGCAAGTGCATCTACAAACCAATTAGATTTGATTTGACACACCCACAAATTTGTTATTCAAAGTGGCTGAGAAATGCTGACAGCCGAAAGGTGAGACCAGAAGCAGCTTGCCGAGCCGGCTCCACCGTCCAAAATTTCAGTGTTTTTCGTGCGGAACTGAGCACCGTGTGGTGTGTTTGAACCACAGATGATGAAAACTGATGAAAAATGATGGGTATTGATGGCACGCTATCTTCGTCGTGCTTTTGGCAATGCAATGTGGATTCTGAATCAGACTTTCTGAAGATCTGCTGAAAGGTGGAGCAAGAAAGGATATCTTCCGGTAGGCGAGGTTGTGGCAACAGGCCTTCGGGCCTCATCACTTGTCTCTTCTGTTAAACATTCGCGCACTCACTATGCATACTATGCCCTGGGAGGAGCGACCTTTGCCTTGGCAGTGAGATGCTTGGCTGTCCGAAGCTGTACAGAGCAAAATGTTCACACAGATCTTCATACAGATCTTCACACACAGTGGGCAAACCAGGAGACATGCTATGCATGGCATGGCATAGAGCTATGATGAGCTATGCATTGCTATGCCATCGTTCCACGCGGATCTCATATCGGCACCTCTGAGGCTCGCCGAGGGCGCTTTTCCAAGGCCCAGATTTCCAGAAAACCAAGAGATCAATGATGAAATTGGATGAAATTGGATGAAATTGGATGAAATCAATTCATGATACTTCTACACTTAAAGATCTAATGACTGAAAGATTTTGAAGTCACCACTTTGTCCAGGCGGTGGTCCGACGTGTGGATCCCGATCCTGCGAGTTGCTCAGCGCCAGAGGATGGAGAGAGGAGGAAAGAGAAAAAAAGAGAAGAGAACAGAGAAGAGAAAATTCTAGAGAATATAGAGAATATAGAGAAGAAGAGAATATACAGTAGAAGAGAGAATATAGAGAAAAGAAATTGTCGAAAAACATACGTCGAGAATATAGAGTAGAAGAGAGAGAAGAGAAGGGGATGAGAGGAGAAGAGAGAGAGAGAGATTTAAGGGAATGTAGGGGATCAATGACATGGTCCGTCTCCTACCATAGACGTAGGATGCCGTACAGATCATTTTTGTTGCGACTGGACATCGATTTAGCTTCATTTACGCTCGAGTGGCTTGAGATTTTGGGAACTGTGAGGTGGCTTTCTGTCCTCCAAGTGCATACGCTCCAGAGGTGGGGGAGAGGAAAAGGATTGGTCAGTCACAGACTCTGACGGACTGTGACTCTGATACTCTACTTTAAAGCCATACAGAGATGGGTCTCACACAAATCATCCAAGAATGGGTATGGTCCCCAATCATCCCCAATCGTGGTATTGAGAGCTCTGATGGAATTCAAAATGCAGAAATTCTCCTTCGTAGCATCAAATTCTGCACTCTTCAAATTTTCTCTTCTATTCTCTGTTTTCTATTTTTCGCATTCTCTATTTTCGCATTTTCTCCTTCTCCCCTCTTTCCGCATCTTTCCACTTTTTTGTTTCGTGCTTCCAGTTGCATGCTGCTTTTAGGCAGATGACTTGGACTACTGGCAGTACCCAGAGCAGCGACCCCGGAGCAGCGAAGAGCCGTTTCGTGAGAACCTGTGCACAAGGCATCACTGTGCTAGCAACGTTTGCGTTTCAGATCCTCAATGTGCTGTCTTTGTCAATGCATAAATTCCCTACTCCAAAGACAATCTGCATTGAGCACAGCCCAGATCAGCCCAGGTATGATTTTCTGAATTATGAAGCCTGGGACATGGATGGCTACCTCGCCTCTTTCTCAGAGTGACAAAGCTGTGGCACAGCGGATTGTCGCCACAAAGGCACTGGGGATGCCACTGTTAGGCACTCCTGCAGGATGCCAGCATCAGCGGTGACTGGCAACATGCTGCCTCACTCTTGGAGGAGCTGGGAGAGTCAAGGGAATAGAAGAATATTGAGAGAATAAGAAATAGGAGCATAGAAGAAGAATATAGAGAATAAGGGAATAGAGAATAGAAGAATATTGGACGAGCTGAGTCAAGACCAGAGTAAGATGTCCTGAAACGTGGTATCCAGCACAAACAGATGAGGAGTTAGAAAAGGTTAGACATATTACTGGGTTGATTTTCTTGAGTCTAGAATATTGTATACTTTAAATCAAAACTTGCATACCATTCATTGCCTTTAGGAGCCGAGAGATGTGACGCATCATGTTCTTTGACCTCTTGTGATGGTTGGATTTATCAAGCATTCCCTTTGCATTTTTGTTGAAGCTGTTCACACTGTATAGCTGCAACCATGTGCATCATATATGTCCTCTATATATACACACACACATATATATATCTATCTACAGTGTATATACATATACATATATACAGCCCAACTCCTGGATAAGAATCCCAGAACCGTGGTCCAGGGTCCCTCAAATTCTTAGTTTACATTGCTCAAGATTTTCCACGTTCTCGGTCTGAGGGTCGCTCAATTTCTTAGCAGTTTCTTAATTTTATATTCTTATTATTTTTGAAACCGCTTTCAAAACATTTTCCAATCCTTGAAAAGATAGCTGGTGGCTCCAACCCGGGCCGGCGGATCCGCGAGACAAAAACAACTTTTCGGGGCCCAAAAAGTTTTTTTGATTTTGCGATTGGGAAATTGGTTGAAACCGCTCTCAAAACACTTTCCAATCCTTGAAAAGAAGGGAATCTGAAAAGTGAAGGCAGGAGCTTTACGGGGTTCAACTTGGTACTCCAAGGAAAACAACTTTTCAAGGCTCCAAAACTTTATTTTGATTTTGTTGAAACACCTCTAGCGATATTGTTTGGGTCTTGAAAAGTGGAAGCAAGAGTGATAGATCCTTCACAGACTTCGCAGTGTTACCCCAAACCAGGGCTGCTAAGAATTGGATTGCCTCTGTGAGGGCCCCTGAAATTCTTAGCCAAAAAAGCAAGTTATATTCAGACCAAATAGGGGTGGAAACAAATCCGAGCCCCTCAAATTCTTATACAACAGATTCTTATGCAGTACCTTCGCTGTATATATACATATATACAAGTATTTTAGATATACAATATACATGTGCATATATTAGATTTTATACATGCATCCGGATATGAATGAACATGAATAGATATATCAATGCATGCATACATTTAGATACGTACTTCATGGTGCATCATAATATCCCAACGGAAATTCAGACACCAAATAGATAATGCATAGACCACTTTAAGTTCAAATGAATGATAGTGACAAACTGACAAATAGATAGATTCTATTAGATCAAACACTGCTTGAAATACGTAGATGGAGCGCAACAAGGAAGTTCTGAGCTTTTTGGTGCAGCTTTGCAAAGGAGATGCGTTCACATGGTCTGCAGCCAGATGTGTCTTCCTACTCCTTTGTGCTGCAAGCCTGCCGCCGAGGCGGGTCAGGGAGAGGGATTTTTGATGATCTTTTGGCATCCTTAAGAACTTTGCTAAGAACCGGGCTGTCGACATGTCATTACCTAGTGTCCAACAAAGGGTAGGTGAACTTCTGCAGCAAAGTCGCTTCTGTTCATTTGCGGCATGTAACATCCAAATCAGAGGGTTTTTACCGCCAAACAGTTTGCGCGAAAAGCGCCTTTGGGCAAGAGGCTCATTCCGAACTGGCACTGTGGTCTTGCAATGAATTCTTTTGGGAGATTTGCTCTGCAGGTGGTGGCGGCAGCAAAGCTTCTGAAGTCTTGGAAGAGATGTGGAAGAAGGAGTTGGGCACCAAGAGAACTTCTGGTTGGGAAAGAGTATGTGTATAAGTTTTTGTTTTTAACATGTCTATGTTTGTTTAGCCACATGTTCGATTACATCTGACTTATGATTGATGGTGTAGTAATACTTGAATAGACAATAGTACAATAAAACTATTGTAATGTATAGATATTAATATCGCGCACACATAAATTTGCAGAATGGTTTTTTGCACTGTAGGATGCGCACAAATGTGCACTCGGTTGTAGTTTCACTTGTCTAGGGCCGATTTGCAAATGTAATGTAATGCATTGCACTGCGATGCAACAGATTGTAAATGAACGTGATGTAAGCAATTTAGTGAAATATCATGCAACGAAGCAATCCCATGCATGTTTGCAATCTAATACAAACGTCTGAAATGCAACAAAAACATGTAACGTAGTGAACGAAGTCTAACACAATGCAATGCGCTAACTCAATGTCATACACTGCAATGCACACATGCAATGTATGTATGTAATGTATTGTAATTTAATGTAATGTAATGCAATGTAATGCAATGCAATGCAATGTAATGTAATGTAATGGAATGCAATGTAATGTAATGGAATGCAATGTAATGTAATGTACTGTCCTGTACTGCACTGCACTGCACTGTAATGTAATGTAATGTATGTATGTATGTATGTATGTATGTATGTATGTATGTATGTATGTATGTATATATATTGCAGTGCAAGTAGATGTAATGTAATAAAGAAAGTAATGTAATGTAGGGTGGTTTAGCGTTGCACAATGCAATCTGATATCATAATGTTATTAATGCATGAATGCACAATCTTGCATGTATACATAACATGTATGCTTTTCGTTTGTAGATATATTTACACGTCTATACACACAGGGTGGTGTAACGATCGTGCTCCTGCTTTTGATGAAACACCCAATGATATTTTTGAGCAAATCAGAACATGTTTGGGACAAAAATTCCTTCATATTGAGATGAAACAAGCGGACAGTGATGTGAGACGAGGCTGCTCCCCACTCCTGGTTGCTATGGCGACGCCATTGCAGCTTGTCACGAGGACTGGGAACATGAAAGAGAGAAAAGAAGACAGAAAAAGAGACAAAGAAAAGAAGAATCACATCAATTAGAAAGGACTGTATGAAAAGAAAGAGAGAATAGAAGAAAAGAAAAGAATAGAATAGAATTCAATATATCTCAGAGAGAGGGAGCGAGAGAGATATGGAGATGGCAAGCGCCTCTACGAGAGGTTGGATATATTGGCTGCAAGAGTCGCAACGGTTTTGGTGGGACAAGACTTACAGAGGAATTCCTTTTGGAGAGGCCTTCAGGAGAGTCCTTAAGGCGAGGAAGTTCGGTGAAAGATGTGCCCTGAGAGGAAGGCAGAGAAGATTTGGTGGAGCAACTGCAGAGAGCTGAGAGATGCTGAGGAAGGCAGTGTTTGAAAGGCTGCTTTTTGGTGTGATTAGCTGTGATTGCTTGGTAAATGTTCGAGGTCTGTCTATGATCATGCAAGGCTTTCAATAGTATTTTGCCACATGTGCAAACATATGGACATGGTACACTTGTTCCGACTTGGTACAGCAACATGGGAAGAGGATGGTAAGGACATTGCCTTCTTAAACCCAAAGATTGGCATGTCTTCGGTTCAGAGAGGACGCTGGACCGAGCATTTTTTTTCGCTGTCGGTGTTGCCTGAGGCAATCAGAGCTGAACAGCATGGGACCTGCGCCTCAGGAGCTTGTTGCATTTTGAGCTTTGGATTCACAGCAAACTGCAACGCCACTGAGCTCGGCAATGGCCATGCAGGCAGAAAGATTTCAGTTGGTGCCGAAGTAAGGGCCTCAGCTTTGTCTGAACTCAGAAGCATGTGAAGATATGTGAAGATATGTGAGGACAGGTGAAGACATGTGAAGATATGTGAAGGATTGTTGCTAAGCTTTAGGTTCTACTGTGCAAAGTATTTGCGGCCACACCACGTGCAAACTCAGGAACATGCGTAAGTTCCTTTCAAGAATAATTGGCTTAGAGGGCATAAGGTATGAAGTCAAAAGAAGCGGCGAGTCTGTTTTCAGTGAGAAACAAAACCTTTCATAGAACAACATACTCCATGGAAACACGCCTTCCAAACTTTCCGCCAAAGGGAAAAGTACAGTTGTTTCGCATCCCTTTGCTTTGATTATTTGCTGCAGGGAAAAGACTTTCAAGAAGAAGCTGAGGCTTCATATTCAGGTACGCTTCAATACGCTTAGGCGCCCTACTAACGCAGCAATATTGCAGCAGGTTTTTTGGTACAGAAACCTGACAAAATTTGTCATCTTCTCATCCCGGCAGCAGTTTTTCTTTTCTACTGTTTTTATCCATGAGTACTGTAAGTATGTCATATATGTCACATGTGTAATATTCTTAATACATATATGGGGTATCGGTGTGTGTGTTTGTGTCCGGTGAAAGCCACTATACATCCATTGTATATATGTGTACAAAAAACAATATGCGTTCTGCACCTTGAGCTTTGCTTTTGGAACGGTTTGGAGAACTCATCTCAAGGGCACAAAGAGAAACTAATCTGAACTTCACTTTACGCATGGGTGTAATACCAAGGTGATCCCAGGTGTTGTACACGCCCTGTTCTTCTGTTGTTGCTGTTGTTTGACGTTTGAGTTGTCCTGTTCTGAAAAGGCTTTTACCGAAAGCCAGCCATGAGGCTAGATAAACATGTTGCCGAATGCAGGGCAAACTATCAATGAAAAATATGACTCTTTCTGAGAAGATTTCTCAGGAGCCAAAATGCAACACGAACACGGCTTTTAGGTCTGAAGAAGTGTTTACAGTTTTTTCTCAAGTGCATATATACAGATATGATATAATACAGAAATGATACAGATATAATGCATGTAATACAGTGCATTCGAATGTATATATATATATATCTGTGTGTATATTCTCGACAGCATATACCGCCCGCGGCTTTGGGTTCTCAAAAAATGTTTTGCTTGTGCCGGTTCTTGCGCATGACATTCGCCGGTTCCTTGCTCCTGGCTCCAAGGATTGGTTGGGGCAAAGAGGTCGCAATGATGGGTCGCTGCCTCGAACTTTTTCAGCACAGCACTGCCTAACAGGTCCTCAGACATTGAGATGTCAGTCACTGAAATGTCGAGGTTGTGGTGCTCACAATTCCATACCTTGGGATGGCAAAGGCCCATTGCCGCGATGACCTCAGCAAGGTGAAGATCTACAAGATCTTGAAGGAAGTAGGTACACATGCTCCATCTCTAACGCTATGAACTCCACACCACACTTTTCTGATGTTTACAGAGAGCCACGATTGGATCCTCAATGAAAAAGCGAATCCTCATTGTGATATCATGTGACGTCAGACTTTGAGCTCTGCCTCAAGGCTGCAAGTAGTTGTGGCTTTGCTTTGGCTCATTTTCGTGCATTGACATTCAGCACCATACCAATTGAGGTTTCCCAATGGACCATGCTGGCAAGATACCCAGGTTCGAAAACACGCCAAACTCTAGTTTGCAGTTGGGGTGAAGTTGCTGTCACAAGTCTACAGAAGCTCCTTCCATGTCTAGCAGTTGGTCACTTTCAAAGTTCTTTAGCAGAGCAACTCAAAGGATGAAGGATGGCAGGGGATGGCAGGGGATGGCAGGAAGGCCTTTCTGAAGAGTTGAGATGTGCTGAGGCTCATTCCTTCTCAAGACGAAGCAGCAGTGGCAATTGCACATTCCCAAGACCAGTGCAGCTAGGGGTGGCCTATTTCTGCCTTCTTGGCAGGGTGGATTCATTGG
This sequence comes from Symbiodinium kawagutii, assembly GCA_009767595.1. Lineage (NCBI taxonomy): Eukaryota > Dinophyceae > Suessiales > Symbiodiniaceae > Symbiodinium > Symbiodinium kawagutii. The sequence continues at coordinate 280,548 of VSDK01003153.1, read as the reverse complement.
ATATGAATTGGTCCTAAATGAAGTTCTAAATGTGTGGATGAAGATACCAATCGACTGAGATTGGATGCAATGCTTCGCCATACCAGTGCTTTACGCCTCAATCCATAGCCTCTATACAGCCTTGTTGTGACATGCTGTGATCGTGTCAAAGGGGTGATCAGAGCCTTAGCAAAAGCAATGCATGGCGATTCATAGGTACAGATTACTGCAGAATGATTTGTACCATCTTTTTGACGCGGATGACTGTGAAGGTGTGCTGTGGTGAATGGGTCTGGCCTGCCGTCGGTTTTGTTGCCGCATTCAGCTCCTCATCTCAGGGATTTGTGTGGCTCATCAAAACGCATCCAAAAGTTGTCTGCGTAGCTCACAAAGCCAGCAAGGCCAGCTGAATTTACCAAAAGATGAAGAGACAGCCTTTCGAGTTTGCAAGAATCCAGCGCGGCTTTTCCAAGCAACTGGATGTGGTTGTTCAGATTGTGCAGCACAAATCACTTGATCCGGGGCTACTCCGAGCATCGAAACCACACCAGCGGTACTAAGCAAACAAGTCAACCTGGTAGCTCCATGGAACTGCACCAGACCATGTGGCAAGGGCAAAAAATCTCCAATCAGCTGCAGCTCAACAGCCATTTGGAAAATGATGACAGCTCCTGTTGAACTCAATTGACTCTTAACTTCTTCACTGCATTCTGAAGTACAGTATTTTGACACTTCATGCGACTTCTGAGACGACTTCTTATGCGGCTTCTTATGTGATTTCTGTGACTTTTTTTGATGACTTTTTTGGACACGGAACTTGGGCGCCATGTCGCCCATCCGTGGCCCACAGCTGGCGAAGCTCTTTGATGGTCACGTGTCCCTGGAGTTTGGAGATGGAAAGGTAAGGCCTTGGCGCTTACGTGACTCGGTGTGCAGTGTATGGGCATGGAGAAGGCATGGAGAAGGCATGGAAGGACTCGAAGGTTCAAAAAATCTCATTGTCGTGGAAGTCCCTGTGGAAACATTCGGCAAATTTGGAGGTCTATGGAGGGCTTCAAATAGGAAAAATCCTAGGAGATACCTGCAACAATTCAAAGACCGTAGCATAGCCATGGAAGTTTTGAGGGGTTGCATTTTTCTGGACCCTTGCCTTTTGTTTGCTCAAGATAGCTCTTAGCTTGTAGTTTCTCTATCAACATGCTATGCAGGGCCTGCAACTCACTTGAAAGACTGTATCAGTTCAAGATGTGTGAGACACTTCCTGCGTCGGTCTCATGCCGCACGGGCGATGTTGAGTTATGATCAATGTTCCCTTGGCCACCTAGATACATAGAAAAGGTTCATACTGAGAGAGTGTTCATACTGAGAAACGATGTTCAGCCAGATCAAACAGCATTCTAACGCTAGGCGAAACCAGCAGTGATCACGGTGCACGTGTACATCGCCTGTGGATGCTTCCCTCTCTAATTCATGGGTTCTTTGGACAGAGTAGCATCTGTCAGAGAGCTGTCCCCCTGCACGATTGAATGATTGATGTCAATGTTTGATACTAATTACTAAGAGCTCAGAGGAAAGTCAGATTGAAAGCCGGCGATTCTTTTGGAACCGGGGACATCACACACACAACATGCTTACAGTGTGCTGTATCTTCTGCAGCCTTTTGTGCTGCACAAGGTCATGAAGAGCGGCGCCTTGGCGGGCGAGTGTAGGATAGTGTATAGATATGTATAGATATTGGATGTGTCACATGTGTCACATGGGTATGGATTCAGAACGCTTGGGCGTTGTAACCTGCATCCAGGTGTAAACGTGTGTGAACTACTGGAATCATAATGAATCATATTCAACCAGCTAGGTTGTTTGTTGATAACCCATGGACATTTGGGGTGTTTATCCTTGCGAGTATGGACCTTTGCAACTCGTCACAGCAGCGTCGAAGGAAACGCATGTGACACTTTAATCTACTTTGCTTCTGGGCAAGTCTGGTTCTTTCACACGAGACTTGAAAGCGCCCACGCACCCAAATTCACACTGGCCTTCGAATGCCGGCCAGGACTTTGAAGTATCCCACTCCCATGCACATTGGACCTTGCTCACCATGGATGAATAAGACTTCCCACATATGGTCTTACTCTGCATATCTCTTCATGATAACTTGTGTAACAACTTGTGTAACAACTTGTGTAACAATTTGTGTAACAACTTGTGTAACAACTTGTTATCATTTATGAATATGATGCAAAAATCAGTGTGGTGAGAATCCGGACATGGGAAAGTTAACCGGCGCTGCCATTTGGCTCAGACTCTAAGAGTGAACATCTCCTCACTCCCCGAAACCGAAACGGAGTCTCGGAGACACACATCTCGTAAGTGCCGCATGTTCATGTTCAAAGCTGTGAGTTGCAGCCGCTCTTCTTTGGTAAAATTGATAGACATAATCTACCAAGATCCATTATCATCTCAAATCTTCAAACAGTTCTGTCATGTTCTGTAATTATATAGCATGGAGGTGAGAAGTCTTTGTCTGCACAGCATTGTTTGGCAGCCTGAGAGGGCCCCAGTTTTCCAATCTTAGTCCTGCGTCTGAGGAAAATGTCTTCCTTCACAGACACTTGCGAGGCAGCTGTACTTTGAAAATCAAATCATTCCCTCAGGGCTGTTCTGTGTGACTGGAACTTGTTAGGGTTGAAGATGCCTTTGAGAAAATTGTACCTTGAGGGGTCAGTGCTGGCGAACACTTTTGGAACGGGGTTGTCTAACGGAACAGCAACAAAAACAGATGTGCAAAAATGATTACTGGGATGCAGGGATGTGCTTGAGACCTCGACAGAACAAGATTGAAGTATCCATGGCTTTCGCATGGCTTTTGCATGACTTTGGCTACTTAAAGTATCAGAAACATGCAGGAGATGTGGGGCCTATGGGGATGGAAGGGGTGGGATATATTGCTGTCTTTCTCCTGGCAGGGCGAAGCATGTTGGGCAGCAGGATGGCTTCAGCACAGTTTGACGCCTCTCAGCTAACCCATGGAGACCCAACCCTGGAGACCCTGGAGACATGGGAATCTACGGCTGTGATTCCACAGGATGGGCTTCAAAGATGTTAGCCCTGCAGCTCCGAAGAGTTGGGGAACTGACCAAATGCGGCACCTGCTGAGGATCTCTGAAGTCGCAAAGTTGGAGATGGCCCGTTGCTTTGCTGCGAGCAGAGCACACGCCTTTGGGCCGTGCGCGTAGGCTCCACGTAGGCTCCACGTAGGCACCTTGAAAGGTGCCTTTCAATCGGTGTAATCTCGCGTAAGGACCTTTCCATAGGCAGTGCGGCAAAACCAATCCACTGCATATGCGATCATGAGGTTGTGCGCAATTGCAAACCATAGCATGCGCGTAGGCCATTTTGAGGACAGTGGCTGTAACCTTTGAGGAGGGCTGTCGCTTTTGATGAGATGAGCTACTTGTAGTGTCACCCAAAGCCAGTCCCGAACATGGATCCCCACAGGTCCCCCTATCGTAAGATGAGAATCAAAGACACAATTGTCTTCACATGTTTGATCAAGCGGAAGATTGCATATCAAAATTGCCTCATGTGCATGTACAATCTACAGACTCACGTAGATGAATACTGTGTGCATTTTCAAAATGTGATGTTTATGTGACACTTGGGTGCTCCTTCACCCACAAACAAACATGCTGCCAGCCAAATGCTTGGGCTTGAGAGTCTGTACAGGGGGAAGCTAATCTGCGGGATATGGGGGGAATGGGAACTGGTTGGAAAGGTGAACTCAGCATAGGGTGGGAGACTGGGAAAGGGGGTCCAAATGGTTGGTTTTTGAAGGGACGAGGAAACCATTTGTTGGAAGCTTTTCATGTGGGGAATGAAGAAAATACTGTAAAGTATACTGCATTTTGGAGCGAATGGAAGAACCCCGTGGAAATAGCGATGTTTATTTTTTCGAGCATGTGTAGTGTAAGTTGCGGTGTTCTTGACATTTCTTGACAATGTGGAAAACATGGTGAGTGAAAGAAGTGGGTTTCGCATTCTGCAAAGTTCTGTGATGTGAAAACACAACTTTGAAGCTGGTCGTTTGAGGACTTGAAGGACCTTTGACAAGCGATATGACTCCAGACTCATTCCCCACTCGAAACTCGGACTGCGTTATGGTTCGATGTCAGGAAGTCCCATCCTTTGCAGAATTTCAATTGGAAATTTGTCCTTTGGAGTTTACTTGGCTCCCAGGAGTGGTGGAGCTGGACACTACTGTGATTGCTGTCTTCTTCCTTTTGATCGCCACAATCATTTGCCATGAGATCTATGCGTCGTACCGAAAGCCACTTCTTGCTAATCATGAGCAGGTGGGTGGTGCCACTGTATTCTTGAAACAGCAGTCTTTCTGCTTTGAAAATGATTGAAATCTGCCGAAAGACAGTTTATGCCATGAGCCAGATTAATCTGATGTGTTCTCCATGTTCTATTGTCAGTTGTTGCTGCTATTGTACCTCAAGCCACCACTCAACACCTAGGCGCCCACCCAAAGGTCAACTAGTTGGGTTTGGTGTTGGCATTGGCATTGCATGCGTGTCACCAACATGTTCAAAATCTCCATCCTGGTCTGGAACTTTGTATTCCTCACTCCGAATCTTTCTCCTTGAAGTTGGCAGAACTTGGCGAAAGCTGATTGTATATTGTGTGTTTTTTTCTTGTATTCCATCTACGGCCGCTGGCAATGCGCTTCACAAGTCACCAGGCAAGAAGCAATTGGACGCAAGTTGTGCCACAGCCTTGGTGACACGGAACGACCGGAACATGCTACGTTTTGTTGAAAAGAAATGCGTTGAGACACCTTCACATTTTGTGTTTGTCGTGATTGGGCATGTGTTGTAAATACTATGTTGATACTGGAAGCAATCATGCTATATCTATATTATACAAATTGACCGGACAAGGCGGTGGCAGAAGTTTCCAGAATAAGAAGCATATAAGAAGAGAGAGTTGGTAGAGATGAGGTGATGATGATGATGATGATGATGATGATGATGATGATGATGATGATGTTTTTTCTCTGCTGGTGTTTTGCCCTAGATTTTCTTCCCTGCTGATGTTTTTCCCATGCTAGTGATTTTGATGATTGAGTGACTGACTGAGTGACTGACTGACTGAGTGACTGACTGACTGACTCACTCACTCACTCACTCACTGACGGGAGTGACTGACTAGACGGAGTGACTGACTGACTGACTGACTGACTGACTGACTGGAGTGACTGAATGACTGGAGTGGCTGACTGACTGGAGTGACTGACGGAGTGGCTGACTGACTGACTGACTGGATGGAGTGACCGACTGACTGACTGACTGACTGACTGACTGATTGACCGACCGACTGACTGACTGACTGACTGACTGACTGACTGACTGACTGCCTCACCAACTGACCGACTGACTGACCGACCGACTGACCGTTCGACCAACCGACGGACTGACTGACGGACTGACGGACTTACTGACTGACGGACGGACGGACGTACTGACGGACTAACGGACTGACAGACTGACGGACAGACGGAGGGACGGAGGGACGACCGACTGACCGATTGACCACATGACCGAGTGACCGACGGACGGACCTACCGACCGACTGACTGACTGACTGACTGACTCACTCACTCGCTCACTGATTCACTGACTGACTGACTGCCAGACAGATGGACGGATGGACGGATGGACGGACGGACTGACTGACTGACTGATTCACTGATTGACTGACGCTGACAGAAGGATGGACGGATGGACAGATGGACAGATGGACGGATGGACGGATGGACGGATGGACGGACGGACGGACGGACTGACTGACTGACTGACTGACTGATTAACTAACTGAAACACTGTCTCACACAGACTCACTCACTCACTCACTCACTCACTCACTCACTGACTCACTGACTCACTGATTCAGTCACTGACTCATGCACTGACTGACTGACTGACTGATTGACTGATTGATTGATTTATCGATTGATAGTGAGTGACTGAGTGAGTGATTGAGTGAGTGTGTGAGTGTGTGAGATGATGATGATGATGATGATGATGATGATGATGATGAGGAGGAGGAGGAGGAGGAGGACGACGACGACGACGACGACGATGATGAGGATGATGATGATGATGATGATGATGATGATGATGATGATGATGATGATGATGATGCTCCGTTCCCCTTGGAACACCCAGAAACATCGCCAACCACGCAGTTGTTGATGAATTTGACTTCCCGGTGGTTTTCTCGGCGCAGCAGCGCACGCTTTTTTGAATATCAGAACATTCTGAAATATTCTGAACTTCCAATAACGTCGCGACCATGTCATTTTTGTTTCTTTGCGATTTTGACTTGAACGTGTGCGTTTGGCTGCACTGTTGTGCGCTTTTGGGGGATCCTGTCTTGCAAGAGTGCCTTGAGACCGTCAGACTCTTGAGATTCTAACTTGCAAATGCGCCTTTCGCCACCGTGGTGCAATTTTTGCTGATCTCCCAACTGACCTGAGCGCCCGCCCACTTGACGAACCTGCCTTTTCCCAGGGCACAAAACTTGGAAAACACAACATTTCGCACAATTCCCATCCGCAAACACATCTTGGATCTGCTCTGTGATCCCATGTCTCACTGCTTCAACTTTCCACAAGTCGGACCTTTGACGTCCAAACTTCCTTCAATATCCTTCGGCTTTACACATACTAGTACATATTACATCAATGTACATCACCCTTCATTGTGCAATCACGCGCGAAATTTGGAGTTTCAAGCTCGCCTTCTTGCCACCAGCTCACGTGGTTTCAAATGTTCGTTCTAGTTGCCATCGAGGTACCTGACCTCATGGTTTCAAATGTTCTTTGTCATTGCTATGACGGTGAGATTCTCAGCAAACAAATCAAATACATCATGCAGCTTGTTCTGACACTTGTTGCGCATCCTTCAGTATCAGTTGGGCATAGCTTTCCAGCATCTTCAAGCACCCATCCAAGTTGCCGTTTATGAAGCTTTGACTTCTCAGGTCCCAGTCTCCCTGGATTTCTGCTTGCAGATGGGACAAAGTGCTACGATGTCTGGGTTCATGCTGAGCTGTCCCATTATTGGTTCGATCGCTTGGGCCTCAGTGAAATGGCGTTTTGACAGGTTCGAATTGTTGAGAAACGCATGGCTGGCATAAGGCTGGCATCATCATCGGTGACTGGGCAGATTTGCAAAGATGATTGAGCATAGCAATGCATAGCATAGATAGATTGTCGAAATCTTTCAATTCAGGTCAGTCAGATTCAGTCAGGATCCATATCTGTTTGGCGACAAATGAAAGGGCAACGTCTTGGACAGCCAAAATCCTGATGGTCAACCCCAGCGTCAATCTCTGTTTTGTTAGCTCCAAAGGCTACTTAGCATACTCATTGCATACTCATTGCTAACATGTAGCTACTTAAAAGGCTACTTAAGCCACAACTCAAAAATTAAAGCATAGAAGCATTGAAAATTGAAGTCTTCTCATCGCATAGAAGCATTGCGTTTGACAGGTGCTGACCCTGAACATGTCAGGCCGAGTCCTCACGAGTGAATCCGAGTGGAACCAGCGCTTTGCCCGACGGCTGTTGATTGGCTGCGGCGTAGCAGGTTCGGTGTGTTGCTTGGCAGCGTCAGGAGATGTCAGGAGGGTCAGGTTGTAGCACCTGCGCATGGCAACCTTTGAAGCACGCTGCATTCGCGGATTGTTCTTCAGTATTTAAATCTTGGTTCCACATTTGATGGGATTGAAAATGACTATATAATTATGACTGAAAGGAGGTAATACATTGTTATTATTGTCGTTGTATGATGTTGTATCAATGTTATTATTGTTATTCTTCTCATTTTCATCAATCTTATTCTTGAAAACCATGATGTTATGTATGAGTTCAAGTTGTGGCTTCTGGCAAATTATTGAGCTGAAGGCCAGAACAGCTCAGCCTTTCTTCCCTCACCATTCCTCTTAACCGATCTTGAACATGCACCGAGCTTGGATCTTTCAGATCCTGGAAGAATCGAGCAACAGGACCGTGAAAATCAGATTCAGAAGCTTTCACCAACAGATCTCGTTGAAATTTGTTGAGACAAGTTCTCCTAGCTTTTCCGAATGCGAGGCTCCTTTGGCATCGATCCTCAGCTGCAGAGGAAGCCGACGAAAATGTTGAACAGACGATGCACAATGTGCTTTGTGGATGCCAAGTTGCAAAATGCAGGCTCCAGACACGATATGGATCGTTATGGTATGACAGGCACCTGTTGCCACCGGATCTTTTGGCTCTGAAAAGGATCTTCAAGTGCCCTGGCAGCCAAGGCAAATATCGTCAACGATGCTGCGCATCACCCCTTGGCACAACGAAGAACCATATTTTGGATATACATCTTGCTGACGCAAGCCGCTTGGATATTTTTTGTTTCGGCTGGAAGTTCCACTGCTGCAGTGAAGCAAACAGTTTCGATTACATCAAAACCAACATGAAACCGACAAAAAATATTGGTGTGGAACAAAATCGTCCAGTGGATCATTTTCGGGTTCTGTCGTAGTTTACCCATGTGTAGGATAACGGGCTGTGATTGCGATTTTTGGACATTGCTTCCAGTTTACTCCTTGCTATGAAGGTTCAGCA
>VSDK01003153.1:243175-265347 GCA_009767595.1 Symbiodinium kawagutii | reverse complement strand
CCCCCCCCCGCAAAAAAAATATGCCAAGTAGTTGTTGTTCTTGGGGTGGGGGGGGGGACGCACGCCAGCATGTCTATTCAATAGACACCAAATTGAGCATCAAGTCGTTCGAGCCAGCATGTCATCAATGACCAGATTATGAGTTGTACTTGTCGCCAGCATGTCATCAATGACCAGACTATGAGTTGTAGTTGTCACCAGGGGGGGGGCCCTCTTTAAAAAAAAGGGCTTCAGGTACGCCCTCCATCATCATCATCATCATCCTCATCCTCATCCTCATCCTCATCCTCATCCTCATCCTCATCATCATCATCATCATCATCATCATCCACACCATCATCATCCACACCATCACTTCATCTCGAACAACTTCTCTTCCTGTAGGCTCATTTCTTTGGAAGCTTCAGCCACCACCTTGCGTGTTTACCATGTTGACAGTTTATGACTTTACACGTTTCTCAAACTTCACAAACTTTTCGCTCCCTAGAGGGGTTCCCTTTTGCGGGGCTATGGGCCACACGATTAGGCCGTTGCCAGCGTGTTGCTCCACCGCAAGTATGTGGTTGAGTCTTCCGTGTTCTTCGGCGCCAACCTGCTGGGACTGATCGGAGCTGCTTGGCGAACTGCGAAATCCAAACTAAATCCGACTGTATCCATTTTTACCCTCAATGCTCTCGAATCCTTTCGAAACCAATTTCAACCTCTGACCAATGGCAATTAGGCGAAATGGAATAATTAATCAACTGCCAACTAGAAGGCAATGGAAACATCATTCCAACATATATTGAAAGTCCTTTTTGATTCCCTGAATCTGAATTTGTTAGTCACAATCCAACAACAAGAACAGTATCAAATATCAATGAATTTGCCTCTTGCTTGCATCCCTCCGCAATATTGCATTCGATGCACCCTGTGACAAATACTACGATTGTCTATGTCACGCGTTTGACATGGTTTGAGAGTTACGATATCACCAATGCATTTCATCAAAAGACACGTGAGGAAATCAGACAGTTCTACCTATCGACTCATCGTTCACACTGTTCTACCTATCGAGTCCTATTTCATCGTTCTAATCTGTTCTACCGAGTTCTACCTATCGGGTTCACAGTTTCAGGTGCTTTTCCTCTTCGACTTCGGTACAGGTGCGGCTTAGGGTCATGCTGGGCACCGCAAGCTCGCAACCCGCCACGTCCTGGGTACTCAAAGGGGTTCAGACACAGGATAGACAGACACATATTGTATATATATATAATATATACATATATATATATATGTAAATATATATATATATACGATGTACATTGTGCATGAAAAATCATATGCATATATCTACATACATCTCTTTTACATACACATTTCAGGCCTCAGGGTTATACTGGCAGCATTCGGCAGCATGGTTCTGAAGGCAACAAGTAACCAGCCAACTATGAAGGTTGGAGCATGTGCGTCATTGTGCGTCATCGAATTTGTGATACGATGTGGGCTGCGTTAAGGGCATCGTGGTCACAGGCAACACTCATGGCTTCAGGACCCATGACCGCCAGGAGCCGCAGGGCTTCTCATTGCAGATGCCATGGTCTATGGCATGGCCAGCGTGGCCAATGGAATTGCTGAGGGCTGGGCCAGCAAAGCAGCGATGCCCAACACGGGCTTCAGCATCGTCACTTGGACAACTTGGATTCGCTGTGAGGGTCACATGCACATTTTGACATAGGTGTCAAAACTCACATGGATGCAAATGGCTTCGATTACCAATCCATGCAGGGTTGTATGTGGCTTTCCTTCATCTCCCTGGCCTCCTCATGCCTCATCATGCCTCATCAAGTTCATAATGTGGATTTCCTTTTTCGATTTTGCATAGAACATCGGCAAGCCGAACCCCTGGTCCCTTTACTCGACTCTACGTTGCCCAGGAGATCTATCGTTTGCAAGAGCCTTATTCATCCGAAGTGACGCCCCTTCCAATGTCTCATCGTTGAGATGAAGCAGAGCTGCACTGCACTGTTTTCGGCCTAAGGCAGAACACCATTGCCGTCAACATTGCCCGCTTCACCTCTCCTATTGTAGCAAGGACTCTTCTAGATTTTGGTGGTCGTCCCTCAGATTGCAGCTATGGGAATGGTCTCTCCTTTTGCAAAATGAAAGGTTCTAAATTCAGGCGTGATAAGAAGTCTTGCATGAAAATGCTTGGGAGTTCATCTTGAGAGTTCATCTTGGCCATTTCATTATGGAATGTTGTTTCAGCACAAGCTGACAAACTACTTAATGTAAGTTCCAGCTTTTGTGAATCCTGATCTGAACCCAAGTCAAAGTTTGCCACGCTGTAGAGTTTCTTTGCTGAGGAAATGTGTATGCATGCTTGCAGCTATTGGTCGTTTTCCTTGGCACTATGACTGTGCATCTTGTCGATCTTAACAATCTGACCATCTTTGTCCATGTCACAATCATCAATTTATGCACGTGTCGGAGCTGGTTCAGGGCAAGCACCAACCCCCAAACAATCCCAGATAGCTGCGTTTGACAACATGGAGAAGGACAGGATCATGCCTGGTCATGCTGTGTTCAGGTGCATCTCAGGGTTTCGGTACATCCCTGTTGCATGTACACAGGTCCAACATGGTAGGAGTTTGAGTTTGTGTTCTTTTGATTCAAAGAATGGAGGTCGAAGCCATTAGATTGATCTACTGAAACTAACGCTTAGCACTGCTTAGCACTACTTGTTTTGTCCGACGAGCACTGCATCACTAATGTTCTCAGAAGACTTCGGCTTTCCTGACCTAAGGTACAAGACTGTCAAGTTGGTTTGGGACAATTCAGGCTTCGGGTAAGGGTTGGCACCGATGGAAATCAGATTCAGCGCTTCACCTTGTGACGGTCAAAAACGTTCCCGTGCCTTGTTCATCCATGTTCTCTATTTCAATTGTTGAGCAGTTGAGTTGTGTTGCCACGATACTAGGGAGAATGGGCATGGATTGATTCCTGCGGGCAGTTGAACGATCAAAATGGATCCAGTCGCTTGCTGTAGCAGGCCGATCCATAGTTGAGGATCCGAAAGAAATCATACAGCAATCATGCTTGGGCTTACTTGCGCAAACCGCACATTTTCCAGAGTTCCCTTCAAAGGCAGAAGTGCTGTACAGTCTTCGAGTGTCTGATAGGTTTCTTTGGGCTTCTTTGTTTGGGACTGATGCTGCTATGTTTGGTGGCTCCAGGTGAGGATGAGAAGCTCATGGACAAAAAGGCAGTTGCAAAGCATTCGATGCTCTTGTGCTCTCATCTTGCTGCCAGATGCCTTATAGATCCTTGTAGCGTTTGCCGTGCAGGCCATGGCGGCACAAAGTGCAAATTGAGAAGGGCGACCCACGGAGACTGACCCCAACCTCCCAAGGTCGCGGAGAGGCAACTTGTGAAGGCGTTTGACAACCAACTGAATTTCGATACTTCCAAAATCTTCCAAATCACTCTAGCAACAAATTACAACATCTTCTGTTGGAAACGGTTTGTAAGGGCTATGTGGATTCGTTTTTGAAGTTCCCTGCAGCTTCACAGTCGCATGTGATCTGCCGGTCCTCAGAAAGAGGTTCGTTAGGGGTTGCACCGTTGCTGAAGTCAATGTTTTCCACCAGATCGGACCACAGTCATTGGATGCTTTGGACGCGGTACCAACCCGAAATCTGCAGATGCAGATCCTCAGAAAGAGGTGCAGTGGAGTTTAGTCCATAGATTTGCGTGGGTGGTAGGGCTCACGCGGGCAAAAAAACATGCTGTTGCCGAACAGATAGCTGGGGATACATTGGGATCCTAGTGGACAGTGGACTTTTATTTGGTCATTGAAGCATTGGCTGCGCTGTGTCCAGCAAAACGCAGACATCTCTGACCTACTTGACTTACGAAGCTGTTTCAAGTTGGCTCAAATAAACTTGCGATTCCCAGCGGCATCGTTGTGCAGGACTGGACGTGTGCTTGCCACAATGCAGTATAATTACCATATTTTTTTCTTGTCGTACTTGCTGTGACCATTGTGGGTGACTTGTTTTTCTGCATGATTCACCAATTCAGGTAAATGGGTGTGCCCCATTTCTGGTCGTGGATAGTGGTTGTAAACGGTCGTAATGTTGGTGGCTATTCCTTTATGATGTCAAGGATGGCAAGCGACGTGGCCATGAATGCCATCGAGCAGGAGGAAGACGTGATCGGCACAGGGCTGGCGGAGGATCAAGGAAGTGACGCATCCGAAGCTGCAGGGTCTGATGGCAAAGGATCAATGGGAGGGTCCGATGTCGTGGCAAAGGAAGCCGTTGAAAATCTCGACAAATTGGACAACCAGTCCGTCACCACATCCAACTTTGGTGAAACCATGGATAACCTCCAGCTTTCTCCAGTTGAAGTCACGGTCTTGCGGAAGAGCTTCGACTTGCTTCTGGCTTCACTAGGCCGGGCTTTCAGCAATTTAACAATGGAATTCAGTGGAATTCAATGGACTCGTTGCACCAAAGAACCATTTGCAAATCATTGCCTTGAGGCAACGACCGGGAAGCCTTGGGTGATGCCATCTATGGCATGAAGATTGGAGCTCTTGCAGCCGTCAAAGACAGCTTCACCACTCCCAGAGCCGTGGTGTCCTTGAGGTTTTTCAACTGCTTTCGCTTGCTTCTGGAGAAGGCTGAGGATCCGAATGCACCTCTTCTGCAGTCTCTTCAAACGGAACTGTCACAGAGTTTCTTGTTGAAATCTTCTCAGGAAGAACACTTTCATGTCATGTACTTTCTCCATTTTTCTCCTTATCTCCTTATTTTTCTCCTAGGAACTGAAAATTTATGTGGAGACGCTGGCCTTCAAACATTTGGGAGTCGAGATCATGGAGCGGAGAGTGGATGCCGTGATCGCAGCCTTCAACGAAATTTGGGCAGCAAGGGATGCAAACTCGGGCAATGCGATAGGTCCAGGAGATTCAGATAGGATCCGACAGGTGTTGTATATCACAGTGGGACATGCTGGGACCGGACATCCTGGTGCATTTTTTCAGCCATGAAGCGTTGCCTTTCTTGTTGGTCAACCAACTTCTGCGGATCCGGCGGACAGAAGGTGATCTTATCTAGTACCGTTCATATTTGTATACATATATATATATATATAATTAGATAGATAGATAGATAGATCGATCGATCGATAGATAGATAGATAGATATAGCAGGATGGCATGTCGAGACTATTGGTTTCAGGCTGTTTGCGTGTCTCCTACAGTTTGACCAGTCGTCATACTCAATTGCTTTCCCAGGAACTTTTGGTTCAGAACGTGCCACAATTGCCACCTGGAACTCAACAAGCTTGGGAGAAGCTCTTGGGCTATGCCGGCTCCTGTTTCCCGGCGGACCACCTAGGGATCCTAGATCCATGATCTTAAGGTCTTGGGTATCTTTAGGTGAAAGTGACCTTGGCAATCGAATACTAATGATACTTTCATGATACTCTTCTGAAATTCTATGATACTTCCCTTGTCTCCGCTAAACGTGAAGTGAATTTGTTGCATGTCATGTATCACATGTGAACATGAAATATGAACACTTGCAGCTTACCATGTAGGAATTTGAATGAATGGGATGTGTGATGGCAAGGCTATCGATTTGTGGGGGACACCTACGGTGAGCGTCTTCGCATCATCAAGGAAGATTGGGCTGTGGTCCAGGCATCTGCACCTTAGCTCAAGCTATGCAATGCATGCAATGGGGAATATCATGAACCCTTAATTAATGAACCCGCATGAAATATTATGAACCCTGACAAAATCAAACACGTGGATTTCCATTGACTTGCTCATAGTGAAACTGTGTGAAGCTCAGATCCCCTGGCGGTGTTTCGCAATTGTTTAGCTCACCTCAGGAACACCAGGGCACCGGTGAAGAGGAGGCCGAAGAGGTCGACAAAGACGCCTCCTCTGACAATGGGAAGCTCTCCGACGACGGAAAGGGCACAGAGACCTTCAGTTTCGGTCGGATGTGTGCGTTCAGCAACGAAGTCATGGGACAAAAGACGGAAGCGTGGATGGAGACCTGGACTTTGCAAATTTCAGAACTCGATGACTCATGAACTTATCTAAACTTATTTATTTCAATGTATTTTGAGTCATTTTCACTGTAGTGAGATGTAGTGTTTCGCCCAAGGTGGAGCTCTTGACAGTGTTCGATATCCTGGTGGAAATGATCTCAAGCCCAGTGCACCTGCAAGAGGAATGCGATTTGTTGGCCATCAACTTGATCGTCAAATCCCAGGACAGCATGACGCCAGTGCGATTGAGTTCAAGTGTTTTTCAATGACGGATTTTGTGGCATCAAATTTCTTGCATTGAAGAAAGATACTATGACTGAGAAATGCTTACGGTACTACTGGGAAGTACAAGTCTATACATTTAAGTCAGCTATTTTTTCGAAGGCTGTCAAGGAAGGCTTAACGGATGTCGGTATGGAAAATTCTCTGTAAAGGGCAGACAAATGCTGAAACTATAGTACTCCACCATTGCCTTCACCTGCAGAATATCGATTTCGAGAAGTTCAAACCCGTCATGTTGGCGGCACTTCGCTCTTTACTGCCCAAGCAATGGAGCACAAAGCATGAAACTGCTTGGGAGTGGCTTTGGATGACAGTTGCTCGGAATCTCAAAGATTCTTGGTTGCAAGCAGAGCTCTGGCCACACACAGTGCTACACCAAGAAAAAGTACACAGCAAAAGTGTGTAGATCCTTCAAACGGGGGCAAAAGATCTAAGGAATCGACCATGAAGGTCCGAGCATTCAAGCCTTACAATGCGAAGCTTTTTTCCTCCCTTTCGGAGGACCAGCTCAATCGCTTCCGATGCTCTGAGAATCAGTGTGTGATTTTTGACTTCGACTGACTCATTGCCGCTGCTTTGAGGGTTCCTTTGCCGTTGCTTTTGGGGGGAACTAGGACTGACTCGGAGATTTTCCACCGGCAAGTTGCTCAGGAATCAACATTTTTACGGATTTCTTTGCCAGAAGTGCTGCAAGTCAAGATTTATTCAAGCAGTCTCAATCCAGACTCCGCTTCTTGGCTTTGAATTGGATGAGCCATTTTGACATGTACCTCCCCGCAGTACAGGTCATTCAGGTCATTCCTTTTGTAGACCAGTGGACTCAAGCATCACTGGTGCATGTTGGTCTAAGGCTACATTGCAGATCGGGTTTTGCAGAGTTCCTATGACATGTTTCAAAAGAACAAAGACGAGACCCTAGATGAGTTGTCTGCGCTGGGCTTGCGTCACGTGGGCTATGGCATTCCCATTGAACTCTTCGGGCCCTTCTCAGAGGTGTGCGTTGAAGTCATGCGGCCCTTGATCCAAGAGTTTCCCAACAGCAACAGCAGCACCAAATTGGTTTGGTGCCCCAAGGACAATGCCCATCAGCTTCTCGGACTGCACATGGCGCCGTCACCACCGTGTTTGAGGTTCGCGGAGTTCACGGCTGTCACATGCTGTGAGGATCTGCGAGGTGTTTCCCACAAATGTTTGCAAGGCCGTAGACGTTGCGTTGCCACAAAAAGGTGAGTGTTGAGACTAAACCCTCTAAAATCATTTCCAGCGACAACCGAACGTTGGAGAACCTTTTCCCAGGGAAACTGTGTGCTCAGTAGTAGTATTAGTAGTAGTAGTAGTAGTAGTATTATTATTAGTAAAGTAGTAGTAGTAGTAGTAGTAGTAGTAGTAGTAGTAGTAGTAGTAGTAGTAGTAGTAGTAGTAGTAGTAGTACTCCCAGGTGACAAAGTCATTGCGTTTTTGATAAAAATCATCCATTACTATGGCGAGAGCTGTTAACTGGGTCGTTGCGAAAGGGTGTGCTCCTTGCAGACTTGCATATCCCTAATGTTGAGGTAAGTGGTTGTGACCAAAACTGGAGAGCATGTTGAGTTTGAAAATTTGCTGTGCCTATGGGGAGCTGCGGTAAAATAGAATCATTGCTGTACTACTAGAGGTTGATTCTGGCATGGGTTTATATCAAATTCCCATAGGCACACTAGATGTAAGGCACACTAGATGGTCCTGCAGCTGCTTCTCTTTCTGCTGCTCTAGGTTCGGCTTCTGCTGCTTTTGGTTCTGCTGCTGCTGCTGGTTCTGCTGCTGCTGGTTCTGCTGCTGGTTCTGCTGCTGCTGCTGGTCCGGTTGACTCAAAGAATTTCAATTCACAAGGTGACACGCAGGATTTTTTATTTGGGAGTCTGGCCTGATTACAACTCAGGTATGTGGACCTTGCAGGCTATGCAACAGATGGACAACATGGTCATCAGCCACTCCATCCTCCGTTTCTCGACTTGATGGGATTGTGGAATAAGTGGGTCGGTCAGGTGACAGCATGTTGCACGGCAAGTCATTGAGACAGACAATTTCCAGGGGCTAAGGTTTACAACATTGTTTCTGGCTGCCGGCTCTGCTGGTTCTGCAAAGGTGCCCATGGTCACCCAGTTATGGTGTTGAACCTTGTTTGGACCTCGTTTGAACCTCGTTTGGACCTCGTTTGCGCGGCCTATTTTCTCCTAAAACATCTCTGCGAGCATTCCTTTAAGCTAGTGGTGAAACAATCCCAAGCATGGTGTGCCATTCTGTTTGCCCACTGCGCCAAAATGCAACATCAATCCAACAAACCTAGAGGCACATACTCGATGAACAGCCAGCCGCACACAGATTCGTTACCCAAAGCATGTTCACAAGACACATGGCTAGTTCCTTGACAAGGTGGTGCTTGAAATCGTTTCTGCCGTGCAGATCTAACGTTGAAACGCTTGCTTTTGATGAACAAGACTTCGATACAAAGGTTTGATGCTTTCGTGACGGTGTGCCATTGGGATTGTCGGCCAAAACTTCTATTTCTCAACAATTTTGAAATACATTTGACGACTTGTCAACCATGGTGTGCCATGAGGGTTTGCTTCCAAAGGCACGTTCGCAAGACACATTGCAAGTTCCTGAAAAGGTGGTGCTTGAAATCCTCCCTGCCATGCAGATCTAACGTTGAAACCCTTGCCTTTGATGAACAAAACTTCGGTACAAAGGTTTGTTGCTGTCATGACGGTGTGCCATTGGGATTTGCAGCCAAAACTGGTGATTTTCAACAATTTCTAAATAGATTTGACGTCTTGTCAACCCTGGTGTGCCATGCGGGTTTGCTTCCAAAAGCTAAATTTGCAAGACTCTTTGCAAGTCCCTGAAAAGGTGGTGCTTGAAATCCTCCCTGCCACGCAGATCTAACGTTGAAACGCTTGCCTTTGATGAACAAAACTTCGGCACAAAGGTTTGTTGCTGTCATGTCGGTGTGCCATTGGGATTTGCAGCCAAAACTTCAAATTTTCAATGATTTTTTGATTGGTCTATCTCGGTGTGCCATTGGGAAAGGTCAGTCGCAAGGACTTTTGCAAGGACCCTCGTTGCGACGGTGTGCCAGTGTGATTTGCATCAAAAACGGAAAAGTTGCAATGACTTTAGCGTTTAGGAGTAGTAGTAGTAGTAGTAGTAGTAGTAGTAGTAGTAGTAGTAGTGGTGGTGGTAGTAGTAGTAGTAGTAGTAGTGGTGGTAGTAGAAGTAGAAGTAGAAGTAGAAGTAGAAGTAGCAGGAGTAGTAGTCGTGGTGGTGGTGGTTCTCAACTGATGGAAACACCGAGGTTGCCTGAGAACGAAGTTGCTGAGCACATGATGATTGAAGGTTTCCGCTGGTCCATCTCCTTGACCGCCCGGGTCCTGGTCCGTACCATCATGGACGGCTCCACAGCAGTGATGCAGGCCATCCACTTCGACGATGCGAAACGCCTGCACCGGGCCCTGGTCGATGCTCCCAGATCTCAGCGGTGCATCTGGCAGCTGGCTGTGGAAGTTGGCAGCCAGTCCATCTCACCTATTTTCTGGGCCTTGAGGACTGGGGAAGCATGGAATTGCACTCATTATTCTAAGAATGAAAAGTTGATATAAGTTGAATGTAAATGGATTTTCTGGATCTTTAAGACACTCTTTTCTCACTGTAAATCTATGAGTTGAACAATGTTGAACGGATTTTAAATGACTATTGATTTCTTGTCTTATTCTCTCTCTTTCCACAACAGACTTTTGACTTCGTGTCCACGGGGTGCAGAGGAGTGGTGCTCACGCTACAGCAAAAGCCATGATTGAAGATGTGCTGACGATCCGAGCTGATAGTCCCTTGGAGATGCGTTAGTTGGCTTTCAGGATGCTTTTACAACCACATTTGAAGAAGAAAGCAACATGAAACAGCAACGCAACACAATGCAAGCAAATACAGTAACAAATATCTTCAGAATTCTGCATATGTGTCTTTAAGATGTCTTAAGTAGAAGCGTAAGCCTGTAAGTGTTCAGTGGAGCAATGTCGAGTACGTTTGAACTTGTTGGATCTTTGCTGATGAGGAGACAATTATTACTATGGCGCAGACGAGTTGTTCAAGTACCAGCCCAACATTGCAGACAACATCCTTCGTGAAGCTCCTTTCCTGGCGGAGACATTGCTGGAAGGGCTGATTTGGCGATCCCACAAGAGTCAGGAGATGCTGTCACAGTCTGTCACGATGTTTCGGGATCCCTCAAAATGGGCAAAACGTAAGACATTTGTCAGAGGCATTTGTCAGAGATTGTCAGATGTGGGGTTTTGGCGAGGACAACTTGCGACCTGTGATTTACTATGTGAAGCACTTGTTGCAAGACCCGGATGAAGATGAAATGCTATCCAGGGCCATGATCAGCTATGTGCGCTTCAATCATCCTCAGACGATCATGCACCCAATCCTGACCTTTTCTTTGGATTTGCTTTGGGAGAGGATGGCCAAGTGGTTCTTCCTGAAAGATCGGGTGTTGACCATGTTCAATTGTGCTTTGGCTATCCACACTTCCCTGCATGACTCCGTAGAAATCCTATGTTCTCAAGCACCTCAAAAGAAGCAGATGAAGCAGTTGGCAAATTGGCATTTTGGCGGCATGATGCAGTGTAACATTCCGTTGCTCTTAGGTGTCATCTTCATTGTTTCGCAGTGCTTGTTGAACAACCGGGACGCGCTTGAAGATCCAACGACTTCAATGGTGGTGGCTGTGATGCGAAGTTTGGCTTCTTTCCCGCAATGCGAGTGGAAATTATGGGACCTAAGATCTGACAGAAAAGCGAGATCCCTGCCGCCTTCATAAAGTCATGACATGAATATGAATGATGATATTATGTTAAATATCAATGATTTCAGGTGTTAGTTCAATTGAATTAATATGAATGATATTATGTTGATTCAATTGAATTTCAATTGATAATCTGTCCACCCAACATTCTTAGACTTGGTCACCAGAGCATTGAGCGCGGGCCACAGGTTTACTGCATTGGTTTCGGCCGCTTGCTCTATTGGCACGCGCGTCAGATCTTTCTGTCTTTCAAGCACAAAGACTTTGCTCTGTTCTGGGGCTTCTGGGTGCCACGATACCTCACCAACGGGTCAGCTCAATTTGCTTGAAGTAAGTTTTTACACGCCTGAATCCAGTCGACCTAGTGGCTTTTGATATTTCTCACCAGGTGTTGAATTGAGATGTGCCATTTTTTCACTTTTTCTACGTTTCGACTCTCAAATGCACCTGAGGTCTCACATTCTGGGCTTTCTCCTCATGCTGGATTTGTTGGCCATGGCAACTGTGGAGCCAATCTTTTATTGCTTGGGAGATTCCTCAGAGGTTGACAGCCAGGCAACGGTGCGCTTCTACTGTGATGCCTGGACAGATGAAATGCGCCTTGTATATGAAGCTTGGTTGGAACATATTGGAACTGGAGTTGTAACTGAGGACTCCGTGACAGATGTGTTTCATTGTTTTTCCCTTTCGCTTGGCATTGCTTTGCGCATTCTTAGCATCGTTTTGCATTGCTTTTGCACATTCGTGATTAGATCAGATCGCTTTACAATGCTTTACATCTTTGCTTAGGAAATCTTCACCATCCTGGGTGTCTTCATCTACGTCCTGCTGATCGTTGAAGTTGGCAGCATTTCGGTGAGGCTTTCAGAGTACAGAGTCTTGTGTCTTCACGCGATGGAGCAGGTCATGCTATGTTTGGCAGTGATCTTTATCACCATTGCGGCCTTTGCGTTTGCAATCTCTGGGATGACGCGTGAGGCTGCAGCCACAGCACGAACAAATGCATTCGGCAATTCCTCTTTGTTTCAACCCAATCAGTCCGTTGTGCCATCTTAGTTTCCCAAAGCTTCAAACTTGATTCATCTTGATTCCTAGCTGCCAAAAGCCTTCGGATGACGCAATCAGGCAGCACTTGTTTCGAATGAGTGGGGAGATGTGGGCTCTGCGCTTTCCACTCTGATTCGACTGGCTTTCGGGGTCATGGACATGGAACCAATCCAAGAGGTTTCTCGTGCGACTCGGCCCCACTCCTTTTCGAGTTTTTCACATCTTTTCAGGATTTGCTAATAGTATCAGAGACTTCTCAGAGAATCATTTTTGGAATGAAAGTCATGCAGGATCAAGGCCTGTTCCCAAGTCCCTCCACCAAGGAAAGTCCTTTGCTGGTCATTGTCATCGTTCTCTTTTTGATGGCGACCTACACATTTTTCTTCAACCTCTTGGTATCGCAGTCTCTGGCAGAGTTTACGTACTGCTTTTGCCTTTGAAGTTGTGCTTGAAGTTTTCTTTGTTATTCTGTGGTATTTTGATTCTCCTTCTCTTTCTGCGTGTGTGTTTTTTTTCCCGGAGGAAAACTGGGGTCGAAGCTGAAGAAATTTTGCGTGGCTTTCAGGTTCTGCGGAGTCTACAGTTCTCTCGCTGCTGATATCAAGGGCCATGCCAGGCTTGCTCGCGGAGAGATCATCATTGAAACTTTCAAGTCAGTGAATCTTGTCAGCACATACGGATTGCGATATTTGGCTCACCATGTTTCCAGATGTTTGAGCGGCTTGGGAATGAGACTTGAGGAGCTTGGAAATGAAAGAGAACAAGTGAGGAGAAAGGATAATCATTCAAAGGACGCAAGCAGGAGTTAAGATATGGCAATTTGTACTGCACAAGAGAGGCACCCATGAGAAAAAGCCAAAACCGACGCATGGGCAGACAGCTAGATGGAAAAAAAGGCATATAGAAAGACAGCTGGAAGATATCCCAAATGATCTCCGTGGACTGCAGAAACTGGGTTCAGAATGTGTACGTATGCAATTTGCATCAATTTGCAGGTTACATGATATCTATATAGATGTCAAAGTGGATGTTTCCTCAGGATTTGCTGTTTATGCATAGTTGATCTTTTGCAGAGAGCTGTTTTTGGCTTCTGTATCTACAATCTCGTGAGACTTGATCAGCCTACAGCCTACAGTTGAAGGTGCATTTTCTTGCTTCATTTTGTTTGGGAAGCCATTCTTGTACAGTACATCTATATACAGGGACTCTGTCTCCCCCTCTATCTCACGGTCTGTTTGTCTGCGGGTCTTTGCATCTCACTCTCTCCCTCTCTCTCTCTCTGCTGGTTTCGTTTTTATCTCTATTGATTTTGTTCTGTTTCTTTCTATTTATCCTTTCCTTTTGCTCTTTCGACTGCCCTTTCTTCCCTTCTTTTCTCTGTTCTTTTGTTCATTCTTTGTTTCTTTCTTTGTTTATTGAAGTTTATTGTTTATGTTGATGGTTTGAAGGCCCTTTTCCCCGTTTGGTATGCTCTTCTGCTTCCGTGCTTCCCGTTTGTTGTCTCTTCAGTTCATCTTTTTTTCGACTTTTCCATCTCTCTTTTTGTGCCTCATCTACTTTGATTTGCCAACTTTGGTACTTTGGCATCTTTTTGCATCATGTGGTATCTTTGGCGCTATCTTTGTACCTAATTGTTCCCTATGTAGCTCCATTGGCGTTTATTGTCCCTGAGCATTTCTTATTATTTTGTTGCTTTGTATATTCAATTTATTTGTTTGTCTTGTCAGCCATCTTTGCTTTTTCCCCAACAGTGCAAGCTACTGTCTTCAGCCCAGATAAGCTCTGGTGTGTTTAGGTGCAGGCACCAGGCCCAGGTTCAAGTTCCGGAGGGTTCCGGAAGGCTTTGGGAGGTTCCGGTGCAGATGGCAGACCACGGTTCTGGAAGGTTCTGGCAAGTTCAAGCGCAGTCCCCAAGTTCCCAAGACCAAGTTCCAAATGGCAAGAACGGCAGCAATGATAGACGGCGGTCGACAATCAACAGACGCCGGTCGACAATCAACAGACGCCGGTCGACAATCAACAGACACCGGTCGACAGTCAACAGACACCGGTCGACAGTCAACAGACCGGTCAGCAGACAACAGACCTTCGGTGATGGACGATGATGAACATGATGAACAGTAATAATGATGACGAAGATGACGAGAGCAATGACGTTCACATTGAGCAACAATCAAGTGAATCTTGCGAAAGTTTCATGGATTTCAGCCGTCCGATCGCATGAGCATCCCACCAAGTTAGATTTACTGTCGTAAGAAGCCGACCCCCAAACTCGAGCTCAGCAGTTTTGTCGTTGATCACACAACCAGCACCAGGAAGCGTGGAAAGTGGCAAAAGTTCATGGATTCCCTGAATTTGGAGAAGCGCGTGGATTTCGAAACAGGTGACATTGGACTCGCTGGAGGTGGGACCTCGTCCAATTCTTCATGCTGAAATAAGCTGAACATCAATGATGTGACATCATGACGCATACATCAAAAGTATAGCATGATGAGACTGTTTTTCTAGGACCATCATGGTTTGACCATGCTTTGGTGAGCCCACATCAATGATGCCGAGGGAAGGGAAGGTCACAGCTTTGCGTATGTTGATAGCGTGTTACAAAGGCGCCTGGCCTTTCGCCCAAGGCATCAAAGACTTCGAGCCAGCTCTCGCTCATCCTGTGGCGAAGGACCAGATCATTCGTTTTGGTGGGCACACTGACCCATCCTTGCCTTGGCCTGAGAAGATTGATGAGGATCGCTCTTTGGAACAAAACATCCAAAAGACCATTCAGAAGTCCTTGCAGAAATTCTTGGGGAAAAGCAAAGTGGGATCGCTATCCCTCTCCGGCGCTGATAGTGGTAGCATGACAAGCAGCAGCAAAAAAAGTGAGTGAAGACGCCTCTAATGCGCTTGTGTTATTGAGCCTTCAACTCTGCATGTTCAATTGGCCCACCAGCGCGCGAAGTTTGAAGCAAGATATCTTGTCCCAGCATTTCAAGCATATGAATGCACATGATGCATCATATGTTTTTGTGATGCTGTGTTTTTGTGATGTAGTATACGTATTGCATGTAATCTCAGCAACCAGGAAGAGGAACATGTTACAACTGTGACGGCACTGAAACTGGGGCAGGCTTGCAGTTGATTGCGGTTGTGCAGGTGGGCAGTTGAGATATTTAAACGCGACAGTGGTGACACTTGCGTTCGAGGAACTCTCCGCAAGTTCCACTTGTCTTTTTGAACATTTCAGCCCTGTGCAAAGATGCACAAGTCCTGCTTGACAACATGCACTTGTTAAGACCTGTCAAAAAATACACGTTTTGCTGCACAGGCACACAATACTCTTTGTACATTCTTTAGAATTGTCTCAATTTATTGCGCCTTGCCATTTATCTTACTTACTCTTTTGCATTGTTGCCCAGCTGGGTCACACAAGCAGCAAGGATCAGTTTGAAAGGAAGTAGATTCGCAAAATGTCGCAATGCTCTGCCAAGCTCCATTTATTCATGTTTATTCATTTACTTTGATTCATATTAATTGTATTTCATTGTAGTTCATTGTATTTCATTGTGCCATTTTGTTTACTTCTATCCATTCATATCTATTTTACCACTTTGTTTTTGACTCTTTCAGCTGAAGAGGTGCATCGGATTGTGCATTGCACAGGGCCTTTCCCAACTTTGGAAAGTTCGAATTTTGGATGAACTCACCAACATTTTAATTCAATTCTTTAAGCAGAGGTCTGCCTCTCTCGAGGCTGTTTCTGCTGTCTACTTCTATATTGGTCGATGCCCACCCTGCATCATTTGTGTGTCTCGATTGGTGTGAGCCGTCAGTTGCTGGTGAGCCGTGCCTTCTCACATCTCACGGTTCAAAGCATGGCAATGATGAGCCGAAGATAAGTCCTCCGTGGATGTCTGTGCAGTGCGGAGATTTGGGCAACGCTCGCAGCTCGCGCCAGCCATGTTGACACCCTCATCGACACCAAAAGGAAGTAACCAGATCTGCGGCTTTCATTTGTAGCTTTCGGCGAGAGATGTTTGAGTCATGCAGCCAGTGTGCGGCCGGCAACCAACTCGACTGCGCTGTGCTTCAGCAGAGACTGACACAGCACCTTTTAAAGCTCGGAAGTGTTGCTGTCAATTTCAAGCAAAGGGTGATGCGACATATCAAGACACTCAGTACTGAGCGCGTCATCCATCAGACTGCGACCATATTCTTGCCATATACCTGATTTCTTCGCGCCTCAAGGGTAGCAAAAAAGTGTGGCCTAACCTGCAGAATTCTCAAGTGTGTAAAATCTGACATGCGGGGGCTTGCTAACTGGAATGGCTGCCTTTTGAGGCATCAATATGCACTAGTATGCAGCTGCATTACTAGTATGCATTAGTACATCATTGGGACGGACATATAGACATGTCAAAGGCAGATACATCGTGTTTTTTAAAAACTGTTTTGACATGCGCTCGCAGTGAAAGAAGAGTCTGCGAAGAAAAAGGATAGACACAGTATACCTTGCATCATAACATTCATATAGGATACATTTTGATATATGACCCTCATGCATTTCTGGTACTTGTCACGAGTTTTCTAAGCTCAAGCCCGGTGAATGAATTCGAACCCCGTCGCTATCTCCGCTGCAACCAGCTCTTTTTCTACAACTTTACTTTGGTTGCTTAAGGATTTTGCATTTCCTGCTGCTACTGGTTTCGATTTACCACCTTTACCTGCTTCCCTGGATTTGACCTGTCCGGAGAGTGGCATTCCATTTAATTTTTGGCTGGGTATCCTGATTGGCTTTTTACTGTGGCCTATCTTGGAAATTGCTGTACTGTGTAAACAGTGGATCAGCCTCTGCCTCAAAGCTCGGATTGCTGCTTACAACTGGCAGACTCAGGGAAAGCTGTACAAGGTCATTTCATGAGCCATCGAGCTGACCTTTTGGAACGATTAGGCAACCTCCAGGCACGAGTCCTGGAGCTATCGGGGGATATTGGCGCGATCATTCGTGAGGTGGAATCTGCATCTGACATTTTTGACACTCCCAAGAGTGGATCCTCTGGTTATCGAACCGGTTTTGTGTCCGAGGAAGATCGGACAACTGCTGCTTTGGAAACTGGGGACTTTTTTGCTAGGTGCTTGCGTGGTGAACCTAGGGGCTCTGGTGGTCATAGGCAGGTTGGATTGCCTTGCAACATCTACGTGGTTGTGAGGGACTTTGCTGGCCGCCGTTGTGCTCCTGTGCTGGTGTATCATCGCTTTTCAGTTGTGCAACAGCTGGTTTCCAATCCCAGTGATCCTACTGACCTGGGACATTCCATTTTTTCTGGCTTCCATTCAGAGTGGGAGGCCAGCGTGTCAGGCCAACCGTGATCGACGAGATGTGATTGCTCTTTCAGGTGAGGCGATTGATGAACTGTGGGCTTTGGCTATTCTTTGTCCTTTGGCGGTTACTGATCTCAGGGCTTCTTTTAGCGACAAGCTTTACATGGTGGATGCTTCAAACTGGGGCGAGGCTGTAGTGGAGGCAAAGCTTTCTGAACCTTGGGCGGAGGAAATTCACAGGCATGGGCTGAGTAGATCGTGCTGGACTCGTCTTCTCCTTCCCTTTCAAGCTGCAAAACGAGGTAAAGGTGCACTTGAAGGTTCTGAGGAGCTTCCCCCTGGTGAGGTCCCCTACTCCGAGCATCCGGTTTGGGAATGCGCTGCAAGAGGACTTAAGTACAAGATCTCCTGGAAAGCTCGAGCAAAAAGAGATCGTCATATCAACATTGGTGAGGTCAGAGCATACTTGAAAGCTGAGTCTTTGGCTGCAGAGGATGGTGGTGACGTTCGTGTAGGGATTGGAGGCGCTTCACAGGTCGCTGCAGGATGTATTTGCAAGGGAAGGTCTGCGTCTAAGGCTTTGAACAGGGAACTCAAGAAGAGTCTGGCTACCCATATAGGTGAAGGTATTTACAGCTCTCCTGGTTTTGTACGCAGTGCACACAATCCTGCAGATGATCCTACACGTGGTGTCACACTTCGCACGCCTGATGTATATATACCTACATGGTGGTCTCAGCTTGATGATGGTCATACTCAACCTTTGGATGATTTTTTGGATACCATGGATTTAAGTGACAATGCTATTGGCAAATATCCTCCGTTGAAAGAACTTTTTCTTCAAGAACCTGAAATCGTTGACACTCAGTGCAAGAGCAAAGGGAAACGCAGGCACTTGAAAGTGCGTGAGAAGTTGCGGCTCAGAGCTCAGGCAAAGGAAAGAGTCAATGAAGAAAGCCGCAATTCTAGCACGACTTTTTGTTCTGCTTGGAGCCAAGAGGTGCTTGACACTCTTCATAGTTTTCCCAAAGAGCTGTTCATTTTTGGCAAGCATCATTCATGGCCTCCTTGTCAACCTGGTTTCCTGGATTTATACTCTGGACGCAAGGGGTTTGCTTTCGCTGCTTCACGTTTAGGTTGTCCCTGGATTCTTTGCATTGATATAAAGGATGGACCTAATTGCAATCTTCTGGATAAATCTCTCCGAATGAAGTTGGAATTGTTGGTGAAGAACAATGTTTTCATTCATGTCTCAGCAGCACCCATTTGTGCTTCTTTTTCACGAGCTATAACACCAGCCATTCGAAGCAGATATGAGCCACGCGGTATAGAGCCTGTGCCGTTTTCGATGCGACAAAAGGTGTTGGATGGTAATAGCCACTCAAGGTGGCTTGCAAAACTGATTGGGCTGTGCATAGCTTTGAATATTCACTACTGGGTCGAAAACCCTGACGGATCATTTCTTTTCCTGCAACCTGAATGGCTTTCGCTTCCTAAGGGAAGATCCTCTATCTTCATGAGAGTTGATTTTTGTGCCTTCAAGACTCCTTGGCGCAAAAGAACACGTTTTCTGACTTCTGGATCTATGGCGGGTATTCGGAAGCTTTGCAGTAGAGATCATACCCATGTGATTCTTCGAGCAAAAGATAGGAAGACTGGTTTGAACATGACTCACCTTGCTGAACCCTACCCCAAGGGCCTTTGCACGATGTTAGCTTGGTATAGCTGCTATGACACTGGATGCCTTCGAACCTCTCTCAGCTGCCGGTCCACTCACAGGAGAATTGGTGAAGCTAAGAACCCTGGACCTAGATCTAAGAAAGCTGCTGCGAGATCTGCTGACACTTTGGAATCAGTTGAATTGGTTAGGGCAGAAACTACAGCTCTTGGTGAGCGTTTGTATGTTGCTTTTCGTCAATGGCTTCAGGTGAATGCCGTTGAAGGCTGCATACATCATCTTTTTGTGGTACCTTCGTTGATGGGTTATCTTTTGGCTGCTTATGGAAAAGTGCTCTTTGGAAGGGGCGATGCTTTGTATACCTTCCGTCATCTCGTTGTATATGTGCAACGGGAATTCAGTGGATTCAGAGGTCATCTTCAACCTGCTTGGGAAGTCATTGCAAAATGGGAAGAAGTTGAACCAGTGGAGCACAGACGACCTTTGCCCTATGGTCTCATGGCTGCCATGGTGGTTCTTGCTATAAGCTGGGGATGGCGCAGAGTAGCAAGTGTAATCTTACTGGGATTTTTTGGATGCTGTAGACCTGGAGAAGTATTGCGAGCTGATAGAGGACAGCTAGTTTTACCTTTCGATTTGGGCATCCCTACTGGACCTTGCTATCTCCGTATACATAAACCTAAACCTGGTCGCAGAGGTATGGGCAGGACGCAACATGCGAAGATTTCAAATTTGACTGTTGTCACGTTTTTGGAGAACGTTTTTCGAAGTAACAAGAGTTGTGATAGACTATATGGTGGTTCTTCTGCTGCTTTCAGACTTCGCTGGAATAAATTGCTGGAAGCTTTGGATATTCCAAAGAATGCAGAGCTCACACCAGCTGGGCTCAGAGCTGGTGGAACAGTTCATCTATACCGTGAAGGAGTACCCATTATGGATATATTGTGGGCCTTACGCCTCAAGAATGTTGAGACTCTTCAGCATTATCTTCAGGAGATTGCTACTCAAATTACTATGATTGACTTGCCTCTGGAAGCACGACAAAAGGTTGTTTCCTTGAATGAGCTGTTCTTGCTCTTTCTTCAGTCACCGGGCATTGATGCGGGTTGAGTGCTTTGCACAGTGCGTTACCGCAGCTGGCCTATCGTAATGGATGGACTCGGTGATTGACCTATGCACAATGGTGCAACTTCGCTTCTCTGACAGCTTGGGATTGGCCTTTTGCAAGGCCATGCTGCATTTCGAAGTGGTCTACGCCGGCTTCAGACAGTTATGATTCTAGTCCAGCCAGCTTTGCTCGGAAAAAGGGTTGAGTGGAGAGTGGCAGCAATGCATGACCCTCATGCATTTCTGGTACTTGTCACGAGTTTTCTCCCAGAGCCCTCTGCCACCCTTTGACTCGGTGATTGACCTATGCACAATGGTGCAACTTCGCTTCTCTGACAGCTTGGGATTGGCCTTTTGCAAGGCCATGCTGCATTTCGAAGTGGTCTACGCCGGCTTCAGACAGTTATGATTCTAGTCCAGCCAGCTTTGCTCGGAAAAAGGGTTGAGTGGAGAGTGGCAGGGATGCATATATATATATATACATGTACGTAAGGTTCAGCTAGATCCATAAATACAACATCATAAACAGACTGAAGCTTAGAAACTGAAGCTCATAAGAGTTATAGATGTATTTACATATAAGGACATGATATGCATATTGAAATGTATGAAATATATGTATATATATATATATATATATATGTTCCATGTTTTATACAATTTTATATGCATTTTCATGTGACTATGTCTTAGAAGTCTTTTTTGTCTTCACTGAGGCAGCTCTATCCTCCCAGCCTTGCTGCGATTGCTGCGACTGCAGCTGTGCGGCTCCGTGGCCGCTTCCGAGGGAGTAGCTTCGTGCAGCTCGAAGTCCAGGCAGGTCCCACGGGTCCAATGGGAGGAGGTCCACGGAGGTTCCCAGGAGGTCCATTGAAACATGGGGAGATGCTGGGGGATATGATGGACTTGATGGGGGATGATGGGGGATGATGGGGGATGATGGGGGATGATGGGGGATGTGCCAAATTCACATTGCGATGTCAAATCGGGTCGTTCAAAATCCTTGAGTTTTCAAAGGTTTGAAATGACCCCTAAACCTTACAAACCATTGAAAAGCCTGAATCCTAAAACCGTTGCGGGCCTGTGTTTTGGCATTAGCCAACTCCAGGATATTACTTGCATGGCAAAGACTGTCCATGGGCGAACTTTCAGGTCATGTTGAAACCACGTCATCGATGGTAGGCCATGAAGTACACACAGATCCCTCTGATGGTGACATGGTACACCATGACCTATGGACTTCCGACAATTGAGGTTGCCAAGCTGCTAAATTCAGGCTAAGGTAGGGCAAAGATACATAAGTCATAAACTGAGGTTGCTGAGCCTACGCATGTGGACCTAGATGTGCTGAAACGTACGGCAGGGTCCGAGCCCAAGACTGCGAGACAAGTTGCAGTAAAGAGAAAGAGAAAGATAGTATAAGAAGATAGTATAAGAAGATGAAACAAAGAGTGTAAGAAAGTATAAGATAGTGTAAGAGTAAACAAAGAGTATAAGTATAAGAAAGAGTATAAGAGATGTATAAGACGTGTATAAGAGTATATGAAGGCAAAAGAGATGGAAAGTTGGAAAGACATGGAAAGAGTCCAACGAGGAAGCTCCTTGCAACTCCTTTGACAATCGAGTAAATCTAATGGTATACTATGTGCACATTTTGATTGTTTTTTGCATGCTTCGGATTCCAGAGAGATTCAGAGAGTCATTCCAAAGTCATTTTATGAAGCTCTCTGGGAGATTTCCAAAGTCGAGGCCATTGGAATATGAGCTCTATGTGGATGGCAGCTTCTTCCAACGCCAGGTGGCACCTGGCCACGGTGTTCACTCCGTGGACTTCAGAGAGCTCCCAACGCCACCGCT